>PNEQ01048943.1:13524-66727 GCA_003012365.1 Medauroidea extradentata
CATTATGTGAGTATATAATTCCAATGCAGCGCAAGCAGACGCAAAGCAGGTGAAAATTTTGCGTTGCACCCATAAAAGGCGATATTTAATTCCCCCCCCCCCCCCCCCCCGGGTTTCAAGTAACACATTAGGAAGTCCGTTAATCTCATCAAAAATACCTTCTATATATGAACCACAAGGAGTACATGTATTTGCTGTTTATATATACATATATATATATATAGACACACGCATATATTCTTTTTTGCTATAGGCTGTTCACTATGAACTGAGTACTCAGCAGAACTTGCAATTAATTAAAAATATATATTATTGTGCTAATAGGTGTTAACTTATGAGAATGTTGAAAAGTTTACACTAGTTTTTAGTTGCATGGAAGTTTTAATATGAAAAATATTAAAGATAGCTGCGAAACTGCCAAAAGAAAATTTTATGCAGTGCTCACTTTCACGTGAACAAGCTCGTCCCTTTCTCTACTTGAGATTTTAGACTATAGCTCTTTCGAAACTCGGTCGTTATAAAGATCAATTTATCTTATCTACATTAAAACAAAGTTCTTTCTTTTTTTCTCGCGCTCGCCTGGCGTAGGAAAAACCTCGGCTTTCGGAAGCGTGGCCGTACGTACTTTAGTACCGACGACTTAATACCAATGCAACTTCGGGCTATCACGTGGTCGTCCCGCGTCTGCCCATTACATTAATTAATAAATATAATAAATTCAGCTCGACCCCTGATTGGCTGTTTCTTTCCCCTTGGTGTGGCCCTACTTGTTTTGTGTCTCTGAAGGCAGGGGATAGAGGGTGGGGTTGAGCAGAGAGTCAGTTACGTCATGTGAAGTCTAGGGCTAGCCTACTTCTCACACCAGACAATATGTTCTGCTCGGGTATTTTTCACAGTCCAGAGAGTCAGTCTTGTCCCCCCATCCTTATGTCACGAAACTGATAAATGGCTCTCGACAACCCTTTCCTGGCGTCACCAAGACGTCGCTTCTCTCAACCAGAGATAGCCTCTATCCTTCAGAAACGTAGGGCTTATTCACTATTTACCCCAAACTATTCATACGTCAATTTTTGTACCAATATACATTACAAATTCATACGGGCATATTCCTAAATGCCCGTAACAATATACAGAATGTTGCAAAATTCCATGTTAATATTCTAGGGAAACAATCCTCACGTGTAGAGGAACAAAAAGTGTTATATAGACATAGGTCCAAAAACAAAAACGCACCGTTTCTGCGCTACAGTTGGCATACATGACTTATGGTTGATAGCGCGCTGCCAGAATCATGTTGCTGTGTCACAGTTGCTCCTACTGTCTGTGTGTTAGTGGCGTAGTGTGTGGCATAGTAACATAATATGTACTGCTGTAATGATGCCCCACAGCAACATAATTAACTCTTACAATAAGTTTTGCCGACAACTGATGTTGCTTGGGCAGCTCTGGTGTTTCCGTCGGAGATGTCAGTTACTAAAAGTGGTACTGTCTCTTGACATGGGTCATGGAACTCGATGAAGAATGCATTTAGTTTGAAAGCGTTATCTTCAAGGGCGAAGCCTACCACGTACGTTGTAATGATCGAGGAAATACGTTTTTTTTTTTAAACAAAACTATTCGATTAGTGCCCATTTTGCCAACGTATGAAAATACAACACACGTTGAACAAGTGCGGAATGACATAGTTAATAAGACATAATGCTTATTAAAACATTGTTTCGAAGCCTTCCAACAAAGCTAAAAACGGACTTTTCAGACTGCCGTTCTTCAAAATGTACTAAACCGGATATAAGCGAAACTTACATAGAAACTGAATTTTGCTACATAGTTTCCACCAATAATATTATATGGTTACCGTTTGAATTTCCGTAGTAAAGTGGATCGGCGGAAATCTTTCACGCTAGTTCAGTTGTTAGCCGTTGGGGCGATGCGGCATTTGATGCGTGCTACAAGGTCGCCCTTATAGTTCCGCCACTTCTGAGCCTTTAACAAGCAGTTAGGCGGCACCTTTAAATATATCCACTGGCAAGAATTTTTTTTAAACATTGTTTCTTCATTAAAACTTTGAGGCTGTAAGGTTGGTAAGCAGTTTCACATTCCAACTAACCTAAAACAACCCTCGTCGCATTACAATCACCGATAGGAAAATAACAGCGCAGTGTCCCATGACATCCACAATAGTTTCGTTTTATTACTATGCTTTATAGGTGGCCTGCTCGTCGCTATATTGGTCACGCCAATGCACTTGCCACCAACGAGCAATCAAGAACTGGTCTCGCGACGCATGGAAGGCGCGATCACGACTGTAGATAGTTTATCACCAGGGACACAGAAGTTTTGTGAATTCATTTTAGGCGAAGTAACGTTCGAAACTCGCGTACGTGCGTGCTATTTTCGTGATTGGGTGATTGTTTATGAAGATTCTGAACCAACAGCAAAACTTTCATGGAAACCCTCCTTGAATCTCGCCTGATGTACAACTATGACCACTTACTGGAGCAGCAATAAAATGAACAAGTAGCTAAGGATAGAGAGAGAGTGTAGGCCTACATAGGAAGGAACTGTGGAGTCCAACCAGCTGATTGTTGAACCTGCGAAATGTCCTATTCTCTAATTATCCCGCTGGGGCCGCGGTGGCCGAATGGACAGACCTATAGCCTCCCACCAAGGCGATCCGGGTTAGATTCCCGGCGGATTTTCGCATGTGGGAATCGTACCAGACAACGCCGTGGGCGCGTTTTCTCGGGAACCTCCCATTTACCCCGCCCTTACATTCCGGCGCTGCTCCATACTCACATCTACCACCCCTCACCAGCGCTAAAGATCTCGATGTTAAGCGCTGACCAAAATCTCTCACTCACTCTCACTATTTATCACGCTGCTTGTCTCTCCCGTAAATAGCTATATTGAGACAATTGCAGTGGTAGAAAATGTTCCTCTCTCGTTCTATGAGAGCGTGTAAGATATTAGATCACAGCTGGAGGATGTGCTTCAAGGTATGAAGAAATTTCTCATCTACACTGTGGTCGTCTGGACAGATATGAGGATTATGATTAGTATGGGGCTAAATTTGTACAACCACATAGACATGCGTAACAATTACCTCCACGGCCATCCAGCTAGCTTTCAAAGTATTTGTAAGATTTTTTTGCTTGCAAATACGAATTACACCTATTGATTACTTTTCTTACAGAAATAAGTGAACAACTGTTTTCAGTTATGTAAATATAAAGTGAACAAATAATATAACAGCCTGTATATTTTTTCTGCAGTTATTTTATAAAAAATTCTTTAACTGTTAGTGATTGGTTAAATTCAGTTAGATTTAGCGTAATTTTGCCAGTGAGATGTAAACTGGTTAAGTGTTTTTAGTTTTAATCACTTGTCAACAAAATACATAGTTACAGGCTATGTTTATTACTCTTTAGTTTTCAGTCAAAATAATTTATAAAAGAATTTTCACTTCTAAATTAACATTAAACTTGATTAACTGCGTTTTTTCCGCTGTGTGGGAAGTACTTTTCTATCACCAGTGACTATTCATGATAAGCCGATGTATTGAACCTCACAAGCGGCTATCTTTCAGCTTCCACGAAGATGAATACTTACTACTATCGGGGAAGTGGTGCGGAAGGAAATCTAATGTACTCTGCATACACCACTCGTCGGTCCGCAGAGGTGTGAACGCGATTATGGTAAGATAAATACCCTTTTTAACCTCCCGTAGAGATAAGCGGATTTTACAATCACCGAGAAACGACTGAGTGAAACTTATCAGTGAAATCGATCTCGAAAATGATACGTTCAGATTACATTAATGAATGAAATTTTTCACATTATCAACTACTGGTACACATGTAGAGTACAAGTAACCCATTCATTTATATACAAACGAAATTTCAAATACATTTTATTTGGCTAAATAGCTAGAAAACAATCTACTTCAGTGTCAAATAACAGCACTTTGTGTATTGAAGTAAATTTTTACTTTTTAAATACATCTTAACCAAAAATTTAACGTGATACAAACGTCAGTAAGTTTTAAAACCGGACACCGTACATACACCGCACTCGGGAGGACCCGGTTCCGATCGTCGGCTCTTACTACCTCGATTTGGGTTTTCTACGGTTTCCAGAACTCGCTCTAGGAGAATGACGGAATGGTTCCTTAACAAATGTGTTGGTCGAATCCTCTCATGTTTCCTCGTTTTGTATGAAGTTGTGTGGAAACGTCTCTCATCACCTTAACTCCAGTTAAAATTAAAAAAAAAAAAAACTATCTTTACACATATACATAATACCTATACGAACACATTCGCTTATAAAGGCATTCATATTCTCATACCAACCTCACATGCATGCATGCTTGATTAAAAACACACCCATTAAACAGAATAACGATCGTGAGCAGTGAAAAGTACAGACTATGTTTGTTTGTTATATGGTAATGCTAACTCTAACAAGAGACGGAAAACAAATAAAAAAGTGGAAATACAAATAAAGCTGTTATTTAAATAATGCCTTCTTAAATGTGTGTGCATAGTCTACTTCTCAGGTTAGTGGCAGAGCCCTGGGACGCACTCTCAGCAGTTTGTCCGTTATTACGTCACACGACGAGAACGTCGAGCGCAGACACGCTCGTATTTTTTACAGTTCAGTTCTGGGTGTGGCTTTCAGGAAGACGGGAGCGGCTTACGGCGGCGGGTAGAAAAAAACGCGAAATCGAACTGGAATGAGAGGAAAAGGGGAAAAAAAAAGCAAGGCTGACGAAAAATTCAGCATTCGTCACGAGTCTTCCCTCCAGCCCACTTTTACCTCCCACCCCCTTCTCTCGCAAGTCGGCGAGGAAAACAAGGTGAGTGAAAAAAAAACCATGCCTCTCGCGTCCCGGTGAAGGATATTCCAAATCGAAGCAGACGTATCATTGGGCTGGGGGTGGGCGCGAGGAGACCTGCGGAATACTTGATGTCCGTCGGAAATAGGCGGGGAAGGGGGGGATACTGGGGATGTCAGGAGACAGGGAGTAGAGAATTGAAGGTGTAGGAGGGGGGATTAAAGGTAGGTAGAGGAGGGGAAGTGGCGAGGTGCGTTCCGTCGGTCCCCCTCCCCTCCCCCTCCCAATTCAGCAGACAGTCGGCACAGTAGCCGCGGAATAATTGAATACGGCGTATTACCGGATCGTCCGGGGGCGTCGTTAATTAACAAGCTCGCGGGCCGACAGTTGCTGGGTGAAGGGGGCAAGGGCCGGGGTATACGTGTGTGCGTGTGCGCACGCGCGCGGACGGTACAAAGAGACTGCTACCCCCACGCCGTGGCACTACCAGTGCTGGTTCTGGTCTCGGACAAAGCGCGCATGGGCCCGTGGAATGGAGCCTGTCCCTTGAGTTCTGTAAGGGAAGGGTAGGAGGGGGGAGTCGTAGGGTGGGGAAGGGGGAGGCGTGCAGTGCCGACGTGCAGGTGGTAATCGCATGGTTTGTCCCTCGTGAGTGATTTCCCACCCCTCGCACCCCCCTCATCTTCCACAAACACACGTGCACACACACGTACCAGTTCTGTCAGCACATTTGGCACTGCTGATAACAGCATAGGTCTCGCCCTACAAAGACGATAAGAAACCTCCTAATTACGACTTTGCACAGTCCTGATGGGGAGGAATTATTCTTCAGGACGAATATATTTTTTCACTCAGTCATGATTACTCTAGCCATTTTAAAAATATCCATCAGCCGCTGTTAAACATTTAACTTCAGACTACAAGTATCTCGAAAGATTCCGTGCTTAATCAATTATTTAAAAAATAAATACATAGCTTGATTGTAATAGTTGAAAAAAAGTAAAATTGGTTGTGTGGGATTCCCCATTTTTAAAATAGCTACTTAATATTTATATACATATGTTTGCCGTACACGACAGCCGCTCTGAAGAATGGACGTGGCAAGATGATGGGTATCGAGTAGCGACGGAATGTAAGAGCGTGAACAATAGTAGATCCCCGAGAAACACATACACTCACCCAGACGAATCCCAACTTTCTTTCATACGTAAATCGGGAGTGAAAAATTGAAAGTTTGAGCTAATACAATAAACACTCTTTGAGCATAATGCCTATAGCTATTGCTTATCATGCCTTCATTTTATTATTTATTTGTGCATGTGACTAGGGGCAGTTATAAGACTATTTTCACGGATTTTACTGGGTACGTTATTAAATGCCTAAACAGCTAATACGAATAATTATATTACAAGCTAAGAGGTTAAGAAAGTTATAAAATACGTTTAAATAACAAGTAAATTTTGGAAATTGTTGCTGATGAACTGGGTTTCTTTTCTCTTTATTGACATAATGACATTACTTTGTGTTTGTGAGGATTTCTACGTGTAACTTAGACTTATTTGTACTTGTAAATGAGTACACGGTAAAGTTAATTAATGTTTGTTGGAAATATATTTGATGGGTAGTAACTTCTCACAAATTTCGAATGCGCCCTTGTATCTACCGTGTATGCACAGGTGATTTTGGAGCGGGTTTCAGCAAGGCCTGCATTATTACGTTTCGACTTCTCTTCAACTCACGGCAGTGCTGCTTCTTGCCTACACACGCTTTCTCAGGCGCTGCCTATATACGGGGATGCAGTATTTTTCTCGTCCTGGCCACGGGGACAGGTAAGCGATACGGGTCAGATTGCCACGCTGGACCAGAACAACATCGCCTCTAATCGCGGCGCGCCTAACTGACGTGCAGTGTTTTTCTAGTAGTTTCTATCCTATGGGACTTACAGTGGAGACCCTAAACGTTATTTGTGGATGGTATATAGCTTCTTGTTAAGTGTATTATTTTTTCCAGTTAGCTTTTTTCTTTAACAGCAGTCTAAAAAGCCTTTTCAACTCCGTAACTACGTTTCTACGAAACGTTTCTAAGAAACGTTGCTAAGAAGCGAGCTGCATTTTTATTTATTTATAGAAACACAACTTATAGCATGTGTTCTTTTAGTAAATACGTTCGTGGAATAAGTTTGTAGTTTTCGTATAACAAATAATAGTCGTGTAGAGCATTTAAGTATCAAAGTAGTTAATAGTTTTCTAGTGATATTTGTTCATTTGCTGTATGGTTTTTTTTCTGGGATATTAGGAATCTGGAGTAAAATTGTGATAGTAGAAAGTCCGGAAATAGGGTTAATTTTGTGCGCCCACCAGTCCACGACGTTTTGGCTTAAAATAGGTTTTTAGTACACGGTGTTAAGTAATAAACGTAACATAATTAAGTAATCAATGAAAATTTAGGTAATAAATGTTACGATGGATTGTTCGAGGGAATTGACAATCGCGTAAGGCGTTTTCAAAGAGAAAACTCATATAAATGAGAAAACTCATATAAATGATTACTTCAAGTCCATGAACAAAATCACACAGCTTTCTTATACGGATGCATTTCTTATTCATAGAGCCAATATTTTATGGCGAAAAGATCTTTGCATCAATTTCTTTCAGTGCCTTATGTGCACATCTGCAGTTCTGCTTCATGGTCAGTGAATGGATGTTTTAACTTTTACTTGTCTTGAGGTTTTACTGACAAATCACAGACGTGTTATATCACAATTTCCTTATTCTTATTGGCGCAGTCAAATGAGAGACATGCATGAACAAAGACACGCTGCTAATAATCATGAAGCAAATCCGCCGATGCGCATGTAAGGCTCTGAAACAAAGTGGTACAGAAGACTTTTCGCGACAAAATCGTGGTTATAATTATTCTTTTAAAGGATTTAAATACGAGTTTGCCTTGTGACAGTATACTTAAACAAACTTTTTTTAAAATTAATTAGTTTTCTACGCTATGTTTTACAATACCTGAAGCATGACGTAAATAACGTTAGTCTACAACTCCCTACCCGCACCACCCCTCAAGTTAAACTTGCAAAGAAGCTTCGAAGATCTTTTACTATCGTGAGGAAAACGTACCTTTTATAAAATTCTTAATTAAACTCGGGAATAAACACTTATTGAAACTTCCAAACAACCGAATGTACAGCAAACATAATAACATCAGTAATCTCGTACTCAGTCTGAGAGATAAATACTATGGAATTTTCTAGTTTCCACCTTCTAAAAGAATGGAAACGTTTCTTCGATAATTTGTATATATTTGAGAGACTCAGCTAACAAAAATGCACTACGATTTATAAGAAATAGAATCTTTCTTAACCTGTGCACCATTTTAAAATTTAGAACGCTAGGCAGTTCGTAATGAATTACCTTGTACCACGGCACTGGATATGACAAAACTGTTTTCTTCGTTAAGTGCATGAGCTACCAGTAACGCAGTGTTGAAAGAGTATTAATCCCACGGTGGCACCTTCTATTGTTCTCAAAGAGGAGACAAATCCTCCAAAATGCGTCCATACAAATTTCTCCGTAGTCCTTATTACATAATTTGCCTTTCATTTTACGTCTCAATGAAGCAAAGGGCATAAATATGTAAACATTAAATAAAATACACGCAACAAATGTTTGACTATCTAATTGCTAAAACTGTCTCGACCTTTATAACAGAGAGAGGCAGTGTCGACACCACCCGATTCCGCCCAGAACGGGGGGCTTCAACCGCAATAAATATTTTGGCAGTAACAGGAACTACAGTTTGGTTTAATTTTGTAGGCAAAAGTTTGTAGAGAAATGGTCATAGCATTTTTTCAGTTAGGAACTATATGAAGCATTTACCTAGGATAAAGTTGTCAAAATACTTTATGTTCGGGACGAACGACAGTAAGTCATGATTATTAACGTCATGTTCAATGCAAAACCAAATTAACTGCAGCGCACTTTAAAATTTGTAATTTTTTGTTACGTTGCTTACCAATAATGTTAAGTGATATTTCAAATAACTGTAATCTTTTAAAGTAACTTGAAAATGTACATAAATTTTGTAAGTATGCATAGGTATTGCTACAGTGGTATTTTTCAAAGTTATTCTTCGTAAAATTAAAAAAAAAAAAAAGTATTTGTAGGGGTAAAAAATATTTACGGAAACAAGTTTAGGAAAGTGTGTTTGTGTATCGAAACGTTATTTTTACTGTGCACAGGAGAAACATTTCTTGTACAATCCCGACGGTTACTGTTAAAACTGTGGTAATTTATTGTTTCCACATCCATTAAGCCGTATATTTTCATGTGTAGTGGTCAAGAATAATATAATTTCTCAATATCTACAACGGTCACGTAAAATAACCACATGCATTTGTTTGACATAGGTTTCACGTTCAGAAGCCAAACTGAGTCAATGAAAAACAACTACGTAGATAATACTGAAAACACAATTAAGCTTTAATGTTTAAAGTTTTGGCCGTAAGACAATTTGCAATATATATATATATATATATATATATACAGAAGCATAGCCATATAAATGAGGCTCCTATGGTATTGTTTTCGAATAAAATATGAAGTGTTATAGATTGCTTTAAAATACATAGTTATGTTGATTCTATTAAACCATATTCCAACAGACTTCTAGAGTATAATCGTTCCTGAATGAAACACGAGAAATGTAGATGGATTGCTCTCAAGAACCATAGCTGTGTTAAAATAATGTAACATGTACACAAGCACAGCCACAATGACTTCTATAATATACTCGTCCTTGAATTACACACGAATAATTGTTTTAGATTACTAAAACAACCGTCTCTAGTACAATAAGGAAAACTAGCTTCGGTGCTGTATGTATCGCTCCTACAAAAATCAAGAATGTATTAACCAACGGAATGTATTGCTTATAGTGTGTTACATACCTGATCGTTATGAGAATTCATTGTCCAAGTTATTGTGTTGGAAGAACAAACCGTTTTGCAGAAAGAAGAGTAGGTTTGCTTGCACATTCTGGTTTTCTGCTTTCGAGAGCAGATTAAGAGTTTCTAGGAGCAAGCAGAGCAGGAACATTTTGAAAGATAACTGCCCTTTTCGGCTGGCTGTCGAACGCCAAAATATAGGCGAAAAATATACCTGTTAATTGTTGTTACGTTAAAAATTGTTTCATTGTGTTGAGTCTATTGGCGATGATAAAGAAGTACTGGATAAACAATTAAATTTTTTGTTGTTTTTATCCATCTTTATTCAAGGTCTGCAGAGCGTCAACCATACCTAGTTTATTATTAAATTATATATCTAACATTTACACAAATTTGGAGTTCCATTTAATATGCTCCTTCTCGCGGATGTTCCACTGCTTCTCGCATCAAGTGTATAAAAAGCTTGTTCTATGAGAGAAATATAGCTGTGCTCCTGACGCACAACCATCCCAATAAAAATATTGCTGGCGAGACAAAAATTACGAAACGAAACAAAGCAGGAAAACAGTGCAGAAAGAGCAAGAGTTGTATAAAATACAGGGCGCACGAGCAAAACTAATTAGCTTATGTTCTGCAGCAGGGACAAATTATTTTACTGTAGAAACTATGTCACAGTAACAATAACACAATGCACAAGTATAATTTCTGTTGGTATTGCTATCTGCGTTCCAAAGTCTGATAGACGGTACATGCGACCAAATATATTAACTGTCAGTATAATTTGATTTATACAACAATGCAATTTTACCAGTGCGTGTATGTTTAAGAGTAGGAAAGCCACGCCCAGAACTACAAAAGGTCAGAGACTGGCGACAGTAGACAAGACTCTCCCTGAGTGGTGCTTAGAGAGTGATGTTAGTAAATAACGTTTTGTAATTGGGCGGTGCTTTTGCCATCTGCCAATAAACGCTCGTCTCACGAATTCTATCGGGTAGTTAATTAAATGGGGATTGTGTATACTTGTCAGGCCAAAATTTTCAGAAGTTACAACATCTGAAAAAAATAACGAGTAAGTTATGGGGTTAAAGTACATTCATATAGGGTAACTTTGTGTCGAACAGGGCAACTATATATAAATTAGGTATATATTATTTAATCTTGACATGAAGCTGGACAATTTTTTAATATGCTACATTCTTTGTGAATACGTTGTTGAAATTTGGTGTTGTCTAGAGGCATTTTATAAATTTAATAACGTGGTAAAATAGTTCCCCAAATGAAATAAAGTTACTTAAAATGACAGTGTCGTAAACTGGAACTTGTGTCAATGTCAAGCAATTAAGTTTTACTCAAAATTATTGGATTGACTGAATAAATACTTGAATGTGGTTTATTATTTAAAACAATACATTTAATTAATCCAGAGTAAGTAATTCATTCAAAAGGACCGAAATATTTTACAATTTAAATCTAGGACAAGCAGGACTGACATCGCAGGTACATTTGTGTCACGATTACAATTGGATCACAGAATCTTCAGACCTACCCTGTGCTAATATAAAACCTGAAGGTAAACTAGGATCTATCCCGTCTTACCGAGTCTGACGTGAAGATAACTCGTCAGTGGGGCAGCAGCCAATGAAATAACAGCAGAGGCTGGAAAATGCACACAGTGCAGTCCGGCGTACATGACAATGAATCCCAGAAAACTATATATGGAATGTTTATTTAGGCTAAAACACGGCAAAAAATTTTTCAGTTTTAGTATTACAAGGTCACTATATTCAGTTTACCGTACATTGTTTAGCACGGCATCTAGAACACTCTATAAAATCTTCATTAATAGTAATGGAATTAATTAATCCGTACCAAGTATGGGACACTCACAATAAACAAGCTTGTAAAAATAACTAACATTAAGTACTGTCACTTCACAAGTCTCGTATCACCAGTATGTACATAAAAATGTTTAGGTAGGCCCACAAACATTTCGTGAAACGAATTCCAACCCAGACTGTTTCAGTGGCTTACGTACACATCTGCAGTTCTGCTTCACAGCCAGTGATTGGATGTTGAAACATGCACGTGTCTTAGGCGTCTGCCAGCACTTGACTGACGTGTGATGTTGCAGTAACACTATCATTTGAGACCAGAAAAATTCTCTTTCAGGCACAAGCTAGAACTACAGCAACTGTAAGTTCGTGCTACTATCACAATTGGCCGTTGACTAATTTGACACCACCTTAAAGTCTCTGAGCCAATAATAACAACGTAACTAAATGCAGGCCCATTTCACTGTGTCAGCGAGCAACCAACGAATAGCTGTTGTCTGCCTGAGTTCACAGATATTCTTGGAGGCTAGACTACAGGTCACTGAACCTGCGAATTTTTCCCGTCTTTACTTGTTATTAGAGATGGTGGTTTATCGCAGGAAAATTTGACTGTTTTCTGGGTTTCAACGTACGTTCAGCTTACCAGAAGATGACAGGCTTTCCCTAGTACAAATAACTGTTGCCCTATTTGACTAATCCAATATGAATCCCGCTATTGTAATATTTCATATATAGTCAGCGAGAGCTACGTTGTGTCAGATATACACAGTGATTTCAGGGGTGATCTTTGAAAGAACAGTGGAATGGGAGTGAATGACAGGATCAAGTTTCTTGGACACACCCTTTTACGATACACATCACTGTGAAAGAAAAGTAAAGGTAATAGAAAAACATAAATAAGTTTACCTGTTTGCCCTTGTTGTCTATTCGACTCGATTCCATTTATGGAATTTTATGTTGTGTATGTGACCTGTTGACTAAAGAATACTTTGCATATTCAAATTTTTCTATAATGTCTAGTTTTCTGACAGTCGCAATGGAGTCTGTCTAACAAACTAAATCCAGTTTTCCAGGGTATGTTGGAACACCAATTTTCGCGATATTACTTATTATGATTGGTTTAGTAAAATGAGAGACGCCATTTAGCAAAGGAACACTGCCAATAACCATGAAGCAAAGAATTAGACATGCGTGTCAGGCACTGAAACAAATTGAGGCCAAATGATTTCCGCGAAATATTCGTGGCCCTATGTACAGGAACACTTCCATTTCGTATGGAAAATAATTTTACCATACTAACTTTCTTAACACTGTTATACGTTGGTACTGTAAGTTAGCAAATAATAGTTTCCAGTGCACGTTCGCGGATGCTGTGTACGGAACAGCTAGGTAGCGACGGAAGTCGTGTGCCGCACACAGCAGCGAGTGAGTGGCCCGTAGCGGCAGGACGCATCTCTTGGACGTTCGCGATAAAGAAAAAGAAAAGCGGGAAAAATGAAGCGGAGGGATTTACGGATAAGGCGACAGGTTTTCGATCAAGATGTAGTGTGCGCACGAGGATACAGCGAGGGGTGCGAGGGCAGCGACTAGGGGTCAGGTCGCCTGCACTGCGGCGTTATCTGGAGGTCAAGCCGACGAGCGAGGACAGTACGAGTACAGTTGCCGCACGGCAAGTGCAACCTTTCATAAATACACAATGGCTCGGATACTTATACCTTTAGTACCTTGCTATTCTTCAAAATAAATACATTACCATTTGTTGTTTTATTTTAAATAATACAGGATGTCCCATAAGTACGGTCTCATGGGGCAAATAGAAATTGGTGGAAAATGGAATGTTTTAATAGTGTTGCAGTGAGTTGGCGTAAGACAACAGCAGTGTGTTCACTTTCATATGTAATTAAAACAGAAAATGCTAAAATTGATGGTCGCAATATACTTTGCACTTGCGTATGCGATGGTTCAAATTGCTTTGTACACGATGTAACATGGTCGGCGGGATGGAGCGGCATGTAGTACTAATGTTGTTACTCATAATAACATCTCATTACACTAAAGCACTATTAAAACATTCCATATTTCACAAATTCCTATTTGCCCTACGAGACCGGACTTATGGGACAACATGCCAGCTTAAATAAAACATAAATAAATAAATAATAAATAAATAAATAATACCGTACTAAATGTAATACTTTCAGTGCTATTGCCATTTTTTTTGCAACGGTTGCGTTTCTCGTATCTCATAGGTTCTACCTTCAGTGTGGCAGCTATACACATGTAGCGTGTGTGTGTTTGTATATATGCGTATGTAACTTGTACAGCTAGCACTGTATTTGCTAGCCCTCCAAAACGATGTTACTGTGAAACATTTATTCTGTTACCGTACATGACTCGTAGGAAACACTCGCTCTGCGTTACATATGCATGACAAGAAAGTTTTTAGTGTGTTGAGAATGTGATACTTTTATTTACAACTTCCCTACAGCACTGGTACAAAACACACCAATTAATAGAGCCAGTGATTTTTGGTGAAAAGAATTCTGCAACAATTTGTTTCAATGCCTTATGTGAACACCTGTTCCTCTGCTTCATGGTGAGTGATTGGAAGTTTTTAACTTTTGGCGTCTCGGGGTCCTACCCGCAAATCACAGACGTGTGGTGTCGCGGTAACATTGTTCTGGTTGGTACAGTCAAATGAGCCACGCCTTTGCCTTATTATATTCTGCCAAGAACCACGGACCAGAGTTGCAGGTGTGCATGTAAGGCACTGAAACAAGTTGTTCCATAATTATTTTCACCAAAAATCACTGGCTCTACCAATTAATACTGAAATAAAAAATAATAATTTGAAAATCTACATTTTGCGTAAATTACATACATTTATCAACGCATCTGGGGCGAAGGTTAGTCATATTTCAAGATAAGCTCTGTTAAAATCCGACAATACACTTTGTGTGTGCACGTGGCATAAATGTACTTATCGGTTACACCCAATGAAGGTTCTTTATACACATACACATGTATACATACATACATATATATATATATATATATATATATATATATATACATATATATATACATATTTACACTGTGCACTTCCATGTCGAAGCGTGAATTATTATATACATATTCTATCCACTATATGTAGCCTGCATACACGCCTACACCACACACTCATATTAGGCCTATGCACACACACACACACACACACACACACACACACACACATATATATATATATTTTTTTTTCCCACGCATACATTAATATGTGCTTAGCCGTACCTCGGGCTCTTCGTTGTCAACAAGCAAAAGCCTTCGGTCCAACAAGCTCCATGTTCGATTCTCTGTATAGTTAAATTTTTTTACAATAATTCAGAACGAAACGGTCAAAGAAAATGTTTATTTATTTAGCCAAAACTGCATATTTGGAAAGAAAGTAATTTTGTTTCGTGAAACAAAAATATTTCATTGGCGTTGTTGAAAGCAATTTTTTAGCTTAATTGAACCACGCCTTTCTCTAAGAGCGTGCTTACAAGAGCTAAATCGAGGAAGAAAGGCTACTTCTTTTAACGAAGGGCCGTGTGCTGACGTATCTCGTGCGACTACGAACGGAACACTTCCAACATACCGATGAAATACCAATGAAGTGTAGCTGTCTAGTGGAGGCGGGTGGGTGGGTTTGGAGCGGGAGGCGAAGAAATCAAGAACAGTTTTACGGACGTGAGCGGAGGAGAAAAGAAATCTGGTCGGTGTTCCGCTCGCTATGGAGGAAGTAGGGGAGGGCGGTGTGTCCCGCAAACCAACTTTAGCGGGACTGTTCCCGGATTCGATACCTTGGTCGACGTTATTGGACGCTGCGGGCAGGAAGAAAGAGTTGGTTGGGATCTAGAGAGAGAGAGAGAGAGAGAGAGAGGGAAGGGGAGGTAAGGTCGACGTGACGCGGGTTCTGACGCTGACGAAGAGTTCGGTCAACGACGCGGTCACCACGTACGTTGAATCAACTGTCTCTCTCGAACGTTCCAGAGTAAGTGCGGCATGCTACGAGTTGTTCTTCGACAGCTGAATTAAATACTGGTATGCAAACTACTAAACTAATCCCGAAATTCCCTGCTCTTCACATTTTATTTTCGCTTGGATATATAGTTAGCAATATTTTTTCGTCGTTCATATTACGGCCAGTGCTTCTACTCAAAAGCACAGCCTAATAGGAGCTGTTAGCGCACCGGAGGCTGACAAGCGAAGAGCGATTAAGGTCTACTTTGACGTGTGCCACTAACCGCCCACAACTGCTCTTACCACAAATCGCTGAACTAGAGCACAGTGATTACGACATTCCTCTGTAACTATGAAACTTTTATGTGGTAATAATACCATTATTATGTTCAAATATCTGCAACAAAATTAATTTTAGAATCACTGTGGGTAGTTTTGTGCTTATACTGATACTAGAATTCGTGATACAAATTTGCAAAACAAACGTTTATAGCAATGTTGTAGGGCTAAAAACAGCGTTTTTAATACACGACATTTTTGATCGTACTCATCAATTATCCTCTGATACTGGTGTGTGTTTCCGTAAATGATTGTCTTGGATAGGTGTTAAGTAGTAAAATAAACTATTTATATGAAAGCGAAGAATTCTCGGGGATCTCCCGTTACCCCCACCCACTCAATCCGACGCTACTCCATACTCACTTCATGTCACCCCTCGCCGGTGCTAAATTCCTAGAAGTTAAGTGCTGACCAAACTCTATTCACTTGCCTCCCATAACTAGGGACCAGGACAATTTGCGTTATCATTTGGCGACATGCTAGACTCCACTGCACTATGCATACCAGAGGACAATAATCTATTATTCTGTTGGTGACGAGCATCTACGTGACCTATTTACGGGGTCGTTCTACCTTCGAACTTACAATTATTAGACAGAAGCACTCTCCGCAGCATGCCACGAAATTTTCGACCAAAGAGAGACGTCGAACGAGACTACAACCGTTTGGAGTCTGTCTGTTGTAAGAAAATAACGCGAATTTTAAATGCAAATACCCGTAACAACGACTCAGGTTGAAATATTCAGGCGTGCCAACCTAAGCACTTTTGAAAATGGGGGGGGGGGGGGGCGGACGATGACGCTGCCCGGGGACTTTGCTGGAGTCAGGTGGAGCGTATCACTGATCTTCCAGTAATAAAAATGTACAAGTTTTAGTTAACATATCTGGGATTTTACGAATAGTGGTATGTCAGAGAAAGAACGAGAGAGAGAGAACGCAGCTACGTACGCACCTCGGGGAGGCCAAATTGTGTTGTTTGCGAGGCAGGCTGCGACAAAGATGAAAGTAGCTCAGGGCAGGCGCATGGAGACCATGGCAGAGGAGGGAGGGGGGGTATAGAAGATTTATACTTGGCTGGGCAGAGGGTAGGAGGTGATGCCGGATTTATTATGGCAGTAGTTCCCAAACAGTGCCGCCGGTTACGTGAACGAACCAACATTTTTCCGCGGAGAAGAGGTCGTCAGAGGTGTGGGATAAGAGGGTCGAATGCGAGGGGAAAAAGGCCAGTAATGGCGTCCTGGCAAGCGGGTGTAGGAGGGTTGGAGGCCGTGGGGGAGGGAAATCTCCCCCTGAGTTAATGGTCATTGGGAAGGCGCGCAACAAGGCCCTGGGTGGGTTTGAAGGGGGTGCTGGGTGGGGAAGAGAGGAAATTAGAGCAGCACCAGACAGGGAGAGTAAGAGAGAAGGAGCGAAGCAGACTGAGGAGACAACGGAGAAATTTAAGTAACCAGAAGGATGTGGTATGGGTAAGGGGATTGGTAGTAAGTAAGGAGACGCGGCGCTGAAGAGAGAAATCTCCCGGAGAGTAAAAATGGCTGCAGAAGCAATTACAAGGCGCCAGGGGTCGAGACTTATTAGCAGTTTGTTGCCGGGAAACAGAGCGCCTCATTATTTCCACTTCGCGGTCCGCTGGGCGCGGGCCGGGCGCGCGTCGCTGGGGCGAACGTCGGCGATTACTTAAAAATAAATTAACGCGGCGCGGCTAAGTCTTCCAAGCGCAGGGTGGCAACCTACCCTCTTCCTAGCAGGTCTGCCACACTTCCAGGCGCTTGTTATTGACGTATCGCCGTCGTGTAAATTTCCCATACCAGGCAACCTCCTAAAAAAACAAGGAAGTTCGAGTGTACAATATTAAAAAATCAGTATTAGTTCGATTTGACAATTCTGACTTTAGGAAGATGGCATAGCTAGGAATCTGCAAATTTCGCGTCATCATCTAATAGTACTCTGGACTTCAAGTTACTGTGTGACCGGCAATACATGTGGGATAGAGACCTGAAAAATTCGCGTTTTCTTTTACGCACAAGCTAGAATTCCACCAACTGCAAGTTTGTGCCATTTTCACAATTGATTCTTGACTTATTTGACACCTCGTGTAAGTCGCTGAGCTAAAAACAAAAATTTAACGAAATGCAGGCCCGTTTCACTGTGTCAGCAACCAGCCAATGAATAGAGACAGAAAAAATTCGCGTGTTCACTGACCCGCAGGCTAGCCTCCAAGAATATACGTGTGCTAAAGCAGACATCAGCTGTTCATTAGCTGCTCGCTGCAACAGTTATATGGGTTTCCATTTTGTTACGATTTTGTTATCTGCTCAACCGACTTCCAGGAACTGTCATAGGAGTCGAGGGCAAATTGCGACAGCAACACGAACTTACAATAGTTGGAATTATAGCTTGTTCCCAAAAGAAAACGGGAATTTTTCAAGTCCCTACAAATGAACAACTGATGTTTGCTTGAGTGCTGATATATTCTTCGAGACTAGTCTAAAGGTAAGTGAACTTGTCTCTAATGTAGGGTCCCTGAAGTACTTTTCCAACCAATGATATACGGTCTACTGTAAAATGCTCACCAACCTGTACTGCCGGCAAACAAATATACGAAGACGCGGAATCAGTAACTTCATTCATAGGGACAGGAAGATTTCGTGAAAAGATATTTGCCCCAGTATGTTTCAGTGCCTTATGTGCATAACTGCAGCACAACTTCATGGTTATTGGCAGAGCGTTTTTGTGCAGAGTCGTTATTCATTTGAGTGTACCAGTACATGGATAACTGCGACACAACACGTCTGTGATTCGAGAGTTTGACCTCCAAACGCTGGGTGTTTAGGCGTACAATCACCGACCACAAAACAGAGATGCAGGAGTGCCCTGAAACAAAGTAGTGCCAAAATCTTTTCATGATATCTTCCAGTCCCTATTCGTGGAATAAGTTCAAATGATTATAGACCAATGAATTCTAGCCTGACGTCAAATAATAACACTATATTTGCGCGTCTCTACTGACTGCTCCGGTAAGTTGACCTTTAAACCACTCTAATTTCTTGGGAAAACATGGCCTCAGCAGTCCAGTTCATAAGCACTCTAGAGAACTGTCAATATCACGCAAACGTAGCTGTACAAACTATAATATTCACAAGCGAGCAGCTTCTACGTCTCGCGTGTATTTTGGACACTAGCTTAAATTCAAAACAACTATGGTTCGATCCGCTGTTGTAATAATTGGTCCTTCACCTATAGGCTGTTCACTATAAACTGAGTACTCAGCATAAATTGTAATTATTTTAAAATATGCTTTATTCAGCAAATAGATGTTAACTTTTGAAAATGTTGAAACATTTACACTGGTCTTTAGTTGCATGGAAGTTTTCATATTTAAAATAGTATAGGTGGCTACAAAACGGCTGTCAGAAAACCTTATGCAGTGTTCACTTTATCGCGAATGGCCTATACCGAACACTTTCTGGAGGGGACTGAGACAGTAATAAATAAGCAACTAAATGCAGGCCCAATCAGATGGTATCATCACTGAGTCAGCGAGCAGCCAATGAGCAGTTGCTGTCAGCTGGAAACATCACACACATTATTGGAGGCTAGCCTACAGGTCAGTCAACCAGCGAATTTTTCCAGTCTACCTCGGGTATTTCTTTCAAATCTTCATGAAAAACATTTATGAACTTGACTGGACTGTTTAGAATTAGTTAACGTCATGTAATATTTTCTTGAGAGCAGGTGTTCAAGTGTTCGTAATTGTTAATACAAGGAAAACCCGTGGGAAAGTTTGATGACAGTTTAAGAATAAAAAAAATTAGCTGAAACTTTTTCATTGGGACACCAGTAAAATAGACCTCTCTATAACTTCGTAGCAAATTCATTAGAAAAAAATGCCCACTCTTGTAATATCCTATAAGATACTCCAACTAAACAGGTTGTAAATGAACATATATCACAAGGCTCGGAGATTAGGTCGCTGGGTGGGTACCACGTGAATATACTTTGTAAAATCGAATCCAGAAACAATCATTACAAGCTATAGTTTTTGACAAAGATCTACCCTGCAGTACTACACATTACAGTAGGGCCTATACAACGTTGATTTCTTTCTATGCTTTGTCCTTTTTTCTCTCTGTTGTGGACCAAACTTCAAACATACTCTTCAACATTTCAGAGGCCCTAGTATGTAAACAAAACGTTCTTGGTCATGGGATCATGAACGTTTGGTTACACGGTATCCGCTGTGCATCAAGAAACTGATGACGAACCGTTCGTCCACAACTGTAAACTACTGAATGTCACATCTGCAATGTGTCAGTGAATCAATAAGTTTATTTATGAAGATCAAGCGAATAAAAGTTTTTAAGTATGTCTCCATAATGCAACATTATATAAATTACACGAAGTTTTACACTTGGTCTATCATTGCATTGTACTTAATGTTCGAGTACATAAAAAATATTGTGAACTCAAGTCCTTGAGATTAACGAAACTACTATTCAAACCCCATAACTGTAATTTACTCTTATTTAACATAATTTTTTTATAGTTGCTCATAAAAATGTTCAGTAACTCTACAAAAAAAGTATAGAACATTTTTAAGACGTTTGTTGGAAATACCCATCAGTAATAACAGCAAAAAAATTATGTACACTTCATAAACATTTCTTGTAAATGCTTCAGTACTTTTTGGGGGTGTTACAGATGTATTGGGCGATTAGTAAAAAAAGGATAGAGGTTTTTGTAAAAGAACATACATTTTTGCAGCATGCCTACAAAAACATCTTACACCGCAGACGCAGCGTGTTGCAGCAATGAACCTTCAGTTCTGGCGTCACAACTTCATCTGTAGTAATAATTTGACACAAAATGATTTTAAAAACTATATTCTCAGAGCTTTACGCAGTTTATTAACTACACGTTATTTAAGTTTACTCTTTTGCTCATTATTTTATTTTAATTTTGATTTTATATTATTTAGAAGTTTATTTACTGTCAATTGTGGCAAACATTATTTTTACTGTTAATTTTGTACGACGTTTCTACACACTGTCGGGGTCACAGTGGATATGTTTCGTTGACGACTGCGATAATCTATTATGGGAGAAGTTTTTTGACAGTGGGGAAAATGGTATTACCCTGAGGGAAAAAAAATCCACTTGACAGTGATACTGCCTGCCATGCACATTTCAACAATGTAGTTTTTGTAGCGTTTTGAACACAACTTGCTCTGTCTTAGATTATTCTGCATTAGGGTTTGAGAAGCAGACACATCTTTTCCCTTAATATGCTAGTTGTCAGTGGTGAATCCAAGTTTGGTGAAAGGGAAAATACCACGTGTAGGTTGGGCTTCGAAACTGTTAGGTAAAATATCAGTTATACACTTTACAATGTGCCTTTGCAAACATGACAGTTTTTTTTTTACATAACGCCACTGCGTGCGTTTTGAACGATTCTTGCAATGGGTTCGTATTATAAACTTAATTTTAAAAAACGGCTACGTTTATAATACGAACCCATTGCAAGAATAGTTCAAAGATCACACGTGCCACTGCGCTTGAAGCTTAGCACATATGTTAGTAATACAGTATTAGTGCACGCACTTAAGGCCATGATCTTTAATTTATTTCAAACAATGGCAAATAACTCTAATATTATTTTAATCATGTGCTTTGAAAAAATTTGAGACTGTGTACAGTCATACGATACACAATTTTGCCAGAGCGGTTTTTGAAAATAATGTACCGTTTGCTAGAAAAAAATTATTTTGCTTCATTTTGGTTTATTTTGACAATATAATATGTGATATTTCAGGGGCAAAAATCTAAAAATCCGTTTGGTGAATTGCAACAGAAAAATTCAAATACAAATGTTGATATGTAAGAGTTTAAACTGCCAGAATGAACTTTTGATATATGTATTAATTTGCGTTAAAAATATATTTTCGAAACCACTGCGAAACCAAAAAGCGAGGCCTTAATGTAGGCCTGATAGAAGTATGTTTGAAATATAATTGAATATATGTATCCATCACTACTGACATCAGGAAACATCATCCAAGCACAATGCAGTCTATGTTGTACACTGTAAAATGAAAACTTTTATACCTCTGGTTGATTTGTTCGTTTTCAGTCGATTTGTACTTTTCTAGCAATTTTTCTTTAAACATTCAAATATGAGATATCAACACACAGTTTACGTACATCACTGTATTGAAAAGTTAAGAGAAGTCCTCAAGTCACGCTTTTTTATCCTTTAGAGGCAAATAAAGGGAACCAATAAGGGTCAAACTGTTGCACGCGGTATCAATAATGTAGCCTTTATGTGCAAGAAGTGCTCTAAATTGGTGCAGAGTATTTTTATCAATTGGAATTTAAACTAGCAGTTTGTCAGAAGTGTGCCGTTAACAAATATATCACTGTTTCTATTTTACGAATCACGTAGGTATTTTTCTAGATAAAGTAGTCTGAAGAAGACTACTTCGCCACTTTGAGGGGCCCCGAATTTTTTTTTTTTTTTTTTTTTTAGAGCCACGCTGTATTTTTTAAAAACATAGAAGCACGTTTTGAAGTGTTTTCTTTTAATATGTAAACACGTGGGATCTGTTGAGCAGTTTCACGTTAAACATAACACGCGTGACTCGCTACATCATCGTTCATGCGCTGGTAGAGAACGCCTCTTAACCTCACAATTAAATACATATTTTAATACCGTAAAATGGGGTGACACACTACACGTGGGGTGACTTGGGACAGATTTGCACAGTGTTTATTTTCTATGCCCATAAACTGGGAGTGAATACTTATTAAATTTAATGTCAATATTCATAACTTGGTATATATCTCCCGTAAATTTCCTGCTAAATGTTGACATATATGAGGTGATTCCATTTTACGGTCATTATTCTTGACTAGACGGTCTTCAAAAGTGATTACTTTACTGTGAACCGCCCAATGTGAGCATATTATTTTAATGTAATGAACGATTATCCGTAGTAGTCGTGGCCATCCCTTGATGGGTTTACATAATATGTTCCATCCCTTCACAAATTTTATGTTTTACTATGATAAAACGTATACAATACAATAGGCAGTTTTTAATCGATACAAGACAGTTAACCATACTTCACATTGTATATAGAGCAAATTTTCAGCACTGTTAATATGCACGACTGTTAACAGCAATGCAAAGGTCACCGTGTCTTAAAAAAATTACAGGAAATATACCATTGATGTATGGGAAACAATGTTACCATATCTACTTTCGTAAAACTTCTGTGCCTCGTAAATTTACTAATAATTTTTTACAACGCACGTTTGGGAAAGTTACATGGAACGATCATGTGTGGTGTAATGCCACGAATTTTTCACGAAAATAATTCTGCCCAAGTTTGTTTCAGTGACTTACGCGCACATCTGCAGTTCTGCTTCATGGCCAGTGATTGGCTGTTTTAACTGCCACGTGTCTTTGGGTTCCACCTGCAAGTCACAGAAGTGTGGTGATGCAGTAACCTTACTCTGATTGGCACAGTCAACTGAGAGACTGTCGCTTAGCAAAGACACGCTGCAAATAACCATGAAGCACAGCTACAGATGTCCACGTAAGGCACTTAAACAAACTGGAGCAACATTTTTTTTTTTTTCGCAAAATGTTCTTGGCCCTATGTATGGGTTCCCACTCATCTTGTCTTTTGGTAATAATAACATTTAATTTTTGCTGCTACAAAACTTGGAGTGGTACACGAAAAAAAAACTCTGACGGTTGGCGACATAGGAAGCCTTAGTTTGCCATCTAGGTGCTGCCTGAATTTAATTACAGAGTGCTTGTCGTAAATAAGAGAATTACCAAGAGACAGTGTGAGCCAAGGTTTTATTTAAAGAGCGAGATGATGTAAAAATGTCGTGCCGAATGGCAGTAAGAGCTTCTTCGCCTCCCGGGGAGAAATGGTAAAAAGTGGTCGTAATAAGAGATGTGAAGGAAGGAGATAAGATTGCACGATGGCCTGGAATTATATCCGAGAGTAAAGAATAAGTCATTAAGGGAGACAGTATCTGGGCAATGGGATCGTCAAAAGATGTGACGCGTTCGCCTCGAATACGGACGTTCGTTCGCAAAAGACGGCAGGGAATGCAGGAAAATAAAGGGGAAGGGGCGAATACGAGGAAAGGAGACGGAACAAATAGAGCAGGAAATGCAGAAACATTGAGATAACACAGGCTCAAAAGGAGGCAATTTCCTTGCAGCTGGAAGGGCGTGGCACGAAAGAAAAAAGAAAAAACACAGGGCAGTAAAATGTTTGATCGGTATCAGCGGGAAAGACAATATAACCGGGGGCAGAAATGTGAGAAAAACCTATTCCAGAGAGTGATAACAATTACTACTATAATTCTCTAAAGTTAATTAAATATATCATCATTTATGCTTAACGAAACTCAAACGTTTACAGTTTTTAAAACGCATTCGTCACAGAAATTTGGTTAAACATTATAGTGTAATATTATTTTACACTTATCACACTTTCATAATTTCTTTTCCAGCGAGAGAATCAAGAATTTGGGCTCTCACACATAAACTACAACTACAATTCTTGTTTTGTTATATACAGAATATCCCAAAAAGTAGGCACACCTGAAACCACAAACCTGCAGTGTTATTAACATAAAAAATAAGTTACATGTGTAACTGACATTAGTAAACGTTTTATTTAATTATTCTTTGAACTACAATTTTTATTTAAATTAAAACTGCTTTCATTGATATTATTACAATTGTGAGCACATATTATGTATAGTGATACATAAAGCGCTTATCATGGACATTATTTTTACTAACGATAACATAAGGAATAGGCCTACGGGAAACTTCTTGTGAGACACGTCACGGACTATAGTAGTTAAAGAATACTGACTTATGAGAATTTATGCAACTATAGGGTATACCTGAGCTATTTGTATGCATAAATCACAAAAAATATTCATACTACTAAGTTTTGGCAAAAAAGATAGATTTGAAGGTTGCAAACGCTGACTACAACATAGCAAGAAAATATATGATTTTATTATATTTTTTATTTCGTCCAAAACGACAATACATAATGGTATAGGACATGACAAGAAAACATCATATATACACGCACTACACACATATATATATATATATATATATATATATATATATATATATATGTGTACTTTAACACATACACCAATTAATATTATACAAGAGTAAGTTCTGTAGACCTGGCTCACGTATTTAAAAGTATTTATTTCTCTTTGGACTATAACATTAATGGGCAATTTCCCAGGCTACTATAAGGTAACATTCACGCTCGAAAAGAATTTCCCAAGTGATAAAACCAAAACCAAAATCATAAAAGGTTTAAACCTTAATAAAATCGTGTAAGTTAACATAAAGGTAAACGTTAAATACACGTCAAGTATTTTAGAATATCCGCTCAGGTGACCAAACCGAAGAAAATATTTAAGTTAATTTTTAGAATTTTTCGCAATTCTGCTGCAGTAAATATTTACCTAACGTAATTTTTCCTCATGAAATATACTAATGTATAAAAATAACTTAAACTAAAGGTTATTATCAGAATTTAAAAAAAATAGATACTAAATAAAGGCCTGCAACAATATCGTGGAATAGAGGGCAAGAAAATCCTCGATTTAAGCACGTCAACAAATAATGAGAAGGGAACCCGAAAAAGTTATACAGTTTAAAATATTCTCAAGCGCACTCTTTAAAGTCAATATTTTGGAAACAAAAATTGAAAACTACCATGAAACCAAATTCAAAACACTTAAAACCGAACCAGCTGTAAAATATATATCGTAAAATTTTACAATAAAATTAGTATTTTTTAAAAATAATCTGTTTGAAAAACATACAAATTACATAAATTTGTTTAGTTTTCTTAGAGAATAGATAGTTACAACTTGAAAGAAGTTATTAAGTATGCATAGTAACGAATAGTTTTACGGAATTTAAATATTAATTTTGATGTCGAAAACCCGCGACTGATTATTTCAGATACACACATGGCATTTGCTACAGAACGACGTGTCTCGTACTAACCCAACTTTTGATTTTACTTCCTCACCACGACTACTACTCAAAAAACGAACATATTAACTTTGCTGACTGCTATCAATATAGATGGCACTGTTGCTGGTGTTCTACATATGTGTAAACAGATGTACCACTGTAATTTTTATCACAAATAATAAAAATAAGGTAAGAAAAGTTAAGTTTTTGTTCGAATGCCTTAAAATTCCCCAAATCCGTACGCGGAAACTGAGAACAGTTTACGCTTGTTCAAAAACTGTTTTCGTGACGGTACACGACACGTATTAAAGAAACAGTTTTAAATCTTTCTAATTATTACAACGCAATATTGTGATGTTCCTACTTTCATAACATTTTTATAAAGAATTTGTTTTAAAAACATTAGTAACGAAAGCTATAAATATTAAAAATAAATTTTAATTTATTGATGAAAATTCGATAGAACACTAAAGCCATTGATCTGAAGCTTTATAACTAGCATACTGTAATCAATAAACACAAAGCATGAAGGTATAACAGGAAAGGTAACACTTTTGTTGTGTTCCTAGCAGAGGAATGAACTGAACCTTTGCATAGGAGCGGGATTTCGATGCGTGCGAGGGAAATCACCCCAACAAAGACGGTCTGCGACACAATGTAACCCTTCCTTCGCCACCGCCACAAAGTGCTCCTGTCCCTTCGTTCCCAAGACCGTCATGACTTTGCGGAAAGTACTGGGTAGGGAAGGGTGGATAAGTGAGAAGACGAACAGCAGGAGGCAAGACATGGGTAGACAGACGGTTACTTACTTACCCAATATGACCGCCTACTGAGTCATTGAAACCTGCGCGAAGGTTAAGCGAAAACAAGTCCGACTTTCAGTTAGAAATATTTAACATTAAGACCATTATACCGTGCTGTGAATGACTCATTTATATTGTCGTGTGCATTTGGGGGGGGGGGGGCGGTGGATTCTAAATCTAGCGTAGGTTTGTTGGGGTTGTGGAACATTTTCTATGAATTGTTACGAATTGTATCACTAAATCTGAGGCTACAATTTGAAATTCTAAAACACACGTGTGAACAATAACAAAACACGAGAAATAGAAACTAAGAAAAATAACGAAACAGATATATATTTTTAATGTAATTTTTATAATCGGAGTTAGAGCTATAATTATAAGTAGGAAATCTGTTACAGATTGACGCATGCACATGCACCTAAGATGTACACAGAAAAAACGTTCATAGCTCTTCATCGCGATGTAGGAAGATGCTGAAAAATATAAGAAGACATCGAGTTGTAGGTAGGGTTTCAGCAGCTCGGAATTACCTAAAAAGTCGACGCACAAGTAGAAAACTTTTAAGTTTACAACCCGAACATTTGCAGCATGATTACAGAGTTTGGCGAAAGTAATTTTCAACCAACTTTACTCGGTGCCTTACGTACACATCTGCAGCTCTGCTTCGTGATTATTGGATAGCATGAATTTGCAGATGAGTCGCTCATAAGACTGCGCCAATGATAATAATGTACTGAGAAACCTCGCGTCTGTGATTTGTGGATAGTAACCCTAGACGCTGATAGTTAAAAACATCCAATCATTGACCACGAGACAGAGCTGCTGATGCGCACGTAAAGTATTGAAACAAATTGTTGCAAAATTATTTTCACCAAAACTAATTGGCTCTAAGAATCGGCCAAACTCACAGACTTGTTATATAAATGAGTCTTTCATAGAATAACGAGTTAACATATATATGCACGCTAAGCTCAAAACCATAGGAGCAGAAGTCAAGCAGCGGTTCATGCAAGGCTAAGGAGCATAAAACATTATGTTAACATATACGTAAATATGATGGGTTTCTGACATACCCATTAATATGTCTCGACGTGAATTAGCAGAACTACAACGTGTTTGATTGACATCAAGATGAACGAGCCACAAAAATTGTGGCACTGGTCAGCAATATTCCTGATGATTCGTGGAAAAAAGTCTCCAGTCAAGTACGTCATCAATGTGACAAAATAATATTTCTAATGATCCTCTATTTTAGCGAAAAAATTTTCATACCAGATAGTTTCCATGCATTACGTGCACACCTGCAACGGTGTTCTATGATATTGGCAGCGTGTCTTTGTGCAATAACTAGAGGCACGATTATTTCACGTATTGATTCTAGCTCAGGTTGAACGTCAATAATGTATACTTCACTCCTCCTCCTGTGATAAGACGAGAGCGATTTTAACACATATTTGGTGACTGAATGCCAGTTATAAATAAGGATACAATTCATGGGGGATATTCGGCTTCAGCCAGTACACGTATAAAACTGAGAAGTCTAGGCGGTTGCCAGATGAATACGCGAAATACACGTGCCTCTAGCAACGGCATTTTTCATTCGATTGTGCCAATAAGAAGTAGATCCACTGATATTAGTGAGTGAGAGTGAGTGAGAAATGTTAGTCAACGCTTAACATCGAGGTCTTCAGCGCTGGTATGGAGCAGCTCCGGAATGAAAGGGCGGGGGAACGGGAGATCCCCGAGAAAACTCACAAACCAACGGCATCGTCCAGCACGGCTCCTAGATGCGAAAATCCGGGAATCGAACCCGGATCGTCTAGGTGGGAGGCGAATGGCGTGACCATTCGGCCTCCGCGACCCCACAGATTTTAATGAAAACAATTTTGTTCCAACTTGTTTGAGTGTCCTATATGCATATCCGTGTTTCTGCTTCATTAGGGCCCGGTAGTTTTCGCGAAAAGATTTTTGCAGCACTTTGTTTCAGTGCCTTACGTGCGTACCTGCAGCTCTGCTATGTGGTCAGTGATTGGATGCCGTAACACCCAGCGTGTGGAGGTTAAATCCGCAAATCACAGACGTGATGTGTAGCATTATCCATGTACTGATTGGCACAGTCAAATGAATAATGACAGCACACAAAAACACTCTGCCAATAATCGTGAAATTGAGTTGCAGGTGTTCACGTAAGATACTGAAACAAAGTGGGGCAAAAATCTATTCGCGGAAACTATCGGGCCCTATTCATGATTAATGAATGGATGTCTTTTAACTATCAGCGCCTTGGTGTTCTAGCTGCCAATCACTGTAGTGTCTCAGCAATACTGCTCTCATTAGCACAGTCAAATGCGTGACGTCTCTGAACAAATAAAACACTGTCAATAGCCATGTACCAGAGCTACAAATGTGCAGGTAAGGCAATGAAATTGATGCAAATATTTTAAACAAAAAATCAGTGGTTCTAAGAATAATGTTACTGCAACAATTTGCATCTGTAAATTAAGTGTAAAAACATCAAAACTTTAAATGTTAAAAAAAATCTCAACAACTGATCGGAAGCAGAGCTGCAGATATGCAGTACGTCACGCGTGGTGCAAAAATCAGTTCGATAAAATCAAGGGTCTCAAAGTATTTGAGCACAAACTCCGTGCAGCCACAAACCTACCGAGTACGAATACATTGAATCCACAAACCCCGCCGTTTTACTTCTGTATGTTGACTTCTCTTGTGGTACTGCGACGGTCAGTTGCTCCCTCGAATCTGCTCCCGACGTGAAGAGAACCACGGCGCGACCGGCAATTAGTAGACAGGTCTCTGAATGCCGTGGTGAGGGGAGAGGAACTCCCTTCTTCGCCACCGAATTAGCTGAGGAGGTGCAGCGAGTAAGCGTCTGGCATATGCGATGGCGCGAGGCGGGGGAAGGGGGACTAGTTATACCCCTTCCTCATGGGCGTAATGGAATTAAGTTTCGACTCGCGTTTCCTGTCGAAGCTAATTGTATTTGTGCGTTCGTCGCGACGTCTCATAGCCCGAGGAGAGTTTTACGACAACCGACCCCGCCAGTTCCACAACCACTTCCGACCCGGCATATTCAATTACTCGGAAATAAGTTAGGGCTTCACACTCCTTCCATCCCCTCACTCCTTTTCAACCAACCAGAAACTCGTTGCTGCGGCCCAAGCCGCTCGCAATTCTGCGAATAAGTAGGAACTTCCGCAAGTACGTCTCGTCGAGTTCTCAACTGTGAGAGAGTATTTCAGTCACCTGTCAAGAAAGAGGTTTAACTTTCGTAACTGCATCATTTCCAGTTTAGCACAGAACATTTCTTTCAGATGAATAATTTAACACATTTATATCCATTCTCTACAGTCGTTGGCACAAGAAGATCATGTAGGAACAGTTAGTCTCTTCCTTGCAAGTGTAGAAAAAACATATTTTAGCCGTGTTCAATGACTTGCAGGTTAGATTCTGCAGAAGTATGTGCATGAGGTCGTCAGTTGCTTGGTCTCTGGCTGCTGGCCCAGTTTCACATTTGAACAGGTGGCACGGGGTTGGGAACTTGCTTTATTTCAAGCTTGTTATTCGTTCAACGTCCTACAGATCCTGCCTAGGCTGGGCAAAGATCCAATCACACAAATTGATTTAACGTAATTACGTTTTAGTGGGACTGTTAGACAATTTTCTTATTTTTCAATTTTTGAGCTATAACATTTATTCTAATTGAATTATCAAAATTTTCTCTTCGTCAAAGCATAAGATATATCCTAGATAACTGCTTGACATGTATAATAGTGGAATAATTAATTTGCTATGCAGAATTATTACAAGAGAATTATAGGTTAACTTTCAAGAATTCCCATGCAATGATTCTGCATGACAAATCAATGAAAGATTCCTTAGTTGTTTACATCGAGCAGTTTACCAAGAATATATCCTAGGATTTGTCGAAGAGAAAACGTTGATAATACAATTTGAATAAATTTTATGGCTCAGAAACTGAAAATACAATTAAATAGTCTAACACTACCCCTTAAAGACTGGCTTATCCAGTTCCTACGTGTGTGTACCTGATTATGTTTATTTTTCTTGTAAACTTTCCTCGTTAGAGGCATGTTGTCTACCTGCAGTATTTCCCGCGTCTGAGAGCCGGGAGCAAGGGCAATCATGACGACACTAACATGTGCAGAGTATCTCATCGCCGATATACGCCAGCACGCGGTCTTCCTGTTGCAGACTCACCTGCACGTCATTTGAGTGATGGCTACCTGTTTTTCGCGGAAAGAATTACGTGCTAGCTTGTTTAAATATCTTATGTGCACATATGCAGCTTTGCTTAATGGTTATTGGCAGCGTGTAAAGACGTCTCTGAGATTTATAAATGTTTGTTGCAATAGGAGTTTACAATAACATTGTATTGGTTTGTGGACATAACCCATTGCTCATGATTTGTTAATCAAACTTGTGACAAGATGAGTATTTATGGATATACGCCATTGCTGGCGTATATCCATGAATACTCATCTTGTCATACATCCCCATTGCAAAAATCTTTCAACGATCAAATCAAACTTGTGTTAAAAGACCACGTACAAAAAACAGAAAGAAGCAATCCGAGAGGAATTCGGTCAGGTTTTATTTTTATTTGTTTTATATAAACAGCAAGGATTCTAAAGATAGAATCCAGTCAGATTTGACAACGCCCAGACACAAACGATGGCCATAAAGAAAACTAGATTCCCATTTAATAAATAGAATGAGACAAAAAAGAAACAAATTAAATAAAGTGAGCAGTGAAAACAAATATAAAAAATAACTGACCGAATTCCTCGAAGACTGCTTTCTTTCTGTTTTTTTTTTTTTTTTAATTTTGTCTTTTAACACAAGTTTGATCAAGAAAACACGAGCAATGGCGTATGTCCACAAACTAATACATTCTTAAGACGTCTCTCGTTTGACTGCACCAATCAGAGCAAGTTTACTGCTACTGCACATGTCTGTGACTTGTCGGTACAGCTCAAAGGCGTGTGAGTTCGAACACTCAATCATAGAGCATGAAGCAGAGCTGAAGATGCGATCATAACGCACGGATACAAGTTGGGGCAAAGATTTTTTCGCGATAATCAGGGATCCCTAGTAAATGACCCTATATATTTTATTCGAGGCGTCTACGAACCATAATCCAATGCTTACTTGTGTGATAGTTTCATTTTTATCCAGTTATTACATTGTTAGAAAGAACAATCTGAAAAAGACGAAGCTCCGAAACAGAATTATTAACTTCTGCGCAATTTCGAATGTGCAATTCCGTCATTACCTAGAATGGGTAGTCCGCTTTTTAATTTCGCCTGTAAACATATTATGACTATGTCTACTTGTCTACTTTCCTCATAATAAAATAACTTTCTTCGAACACGCCCCAACGCAGTTCAAGCGACAGGTAAAAGTGACCGCAGTAAGGAAAAAAGTTGTACATTAAAACCATAAATATGGGCTACAGCTTAGTGGTTATGATGATTCATGTATAATGAAAGATTTAGTTCAGTTAAATAAAATGTTCTTGGTGCAAGAAAATAATTTGTTTATGTATTAAGAAATAAATATTTTTGCAGCTGAAACAAAGTTAATTTACTGTTTTTATTTTGTTAGCCAAGAATAACATTTAGTTGTTACAACTAAATGTTTGTTTTGATATGCTTAGATTTTTGTACCGATGCAAAAGAAAAGTGCGGTAGCACGGAGAACTGAACATGACCATCTCACAATGAAGATAGCTCATTAACATCCACGGCCAAGACCGAACTTTCGTAAGTGACACATTCTTTTTTAACTGGTCCAGAGTCCTCCAGTGCCACGATTCGTGAGCCAATTGAGAGAATAACACTAGTACCTACAGGAATTCGAATACTAGCTTCTCCCGAAAAAATACACAGCATTTTTAAATCTCCAATCTGTATGTCAATATCTGAAACTATAAAATATGGAGGACTGAAAAAATTTAATATTACCAGCAACCTAATTAAAAAATACCGGACATATTAGAAACTGATCAAATTAAAGCTGAATTTTTAAATCGCATTTTTGCTTTCAGTTAGGGAACTGACAGTTTAATTGTCTTGCTATCACCCCGAAAGCTTCTAGTAACAGTGTTTTGGTGAAAATTTTCAACCGCGTAAAGAAGAGAAAATGATTTCCAAGTTATGAAATGTACGCGTTAATGGACATCACGTGAGAAAGATATGATACGTAATATTCGGGTTATTAGTTTTAAGTTGTAGCAATAAGATATTTTGTAGAAGGCGTTTGAATATTTTCACGTACTTGCGGTTACCAAATGCTAACGTTTCTTCTTATCTCAGTTCTCGCGAGCTTGTATTTAATTCGTGTTCCACGTAGTCTTGAAGGTGCACATTATCTAAGCTAACTTATAAGGATTACAGTCGAAATGAGAAGCCTAGCATTTATTTCCCGGGTTTTATCTTCACGGCGATTACTTGAAATGCCACGACGCATTTTACATGACTCTTGGGATCCTAAATCCTCACACGCCTCCACTCATGTTAACGTGGCCGTAAAATCTACCACTTACAAGGGCATGGCCACCTTTGCGTATAACTGCGCGATACTAGATTTTCTAAGTAATTTTTATTTTCGGGCATACAAATTATAAAAAAAAAACTGCAAAAAGAGTAGTATTCAAATTACTTCCACCTCAAATTTTGGCACGTTTTTACTGATATATCACTTATTAGTAATTAGTTCGTTTCCTTTACACCGACTCCTCATACAAACAACTACAAATGATTAGCTTCGTTTCAGAAAGGGTATTAGTCAACGAAAGCAAACTTCAGGAAATCAGTTACTGATGTCCTTTCAAAATACATCCTAAATTTTACGTACTTGTAACTAACAATACAAAGTTCTGACCAACGGCCTTTTCATATCAGTCGTTAATTGTAAGTATTGGATGATCTGAAGAAAAAAAAAATGATAATGTGAACCGTCGAAATACTCACTGATGCCCTTTCAAAACAAAGCGATCCAAATGCCCTTCATGCTGATGCAAAAATACGTGAGTGAGTGAAGTGATTTTGGTCAACGCGTATAACAGTTTGGTCGCCGAAGGAATGAAAACCATGCATCTTACAGAATCAGTTGAATCTACACTAATTCTTATTTAGTGTGTTACTATCACCAGCATCGCAAATATTCTGGCACCGCAACGCCGTTGACATTACAAGTGCTGATAGTATGGCGAGTAACATAAATAAATTGCGATCTTTCAGTAAACATCGTATTACTAGTTATATGGCTTCCATTGTATGTCTGATGTACATTTTGCTGCAATAAAATGAATATTCATTCAAATTACGTCCTACAAAGTAATAAAAAATAAATAAATAAATACGTTAAAATAGAAACGAGTGACCACTAGGTAAATAGAGTCTTGTAGTTTCGTGAATGAAAGTATCTCGTGAACTACCCCTGAGGAACGATTACAATAGTTTTCGGCGCGAATTATGGACGCCTGCAACTTAATTAGAGGGTTTTCAACGGCCATCGGCATTGCATCTCGCTCATGTGGTGAAGCAGAGGTCGGTGGCAGAGGTCGGTGGCTCAGTAGACAATAAAATACACTGATTCGGATAATCGAGTGGTTCGGAGCCTACGTTTAATTCAGTAAGTGCTACTATCTAACTACTTCCTGAGTAAATTCGCGTTTCATAAAACCATGTCTAATTAATCAAATAAATAAACTTAGTTCAGAAAACACTGAGCATGTTGGGTAAAACCTGACAATCCTTCCTACGACACTGCTAGTTGTACGCCGACATCCCAGGCCGCCAACTGTGTAACACTACTTGTGAACATGAATGCCATACCAATGGCTACTTTAAAGCCAGTACATCTAATAAACGTCCGTAATTTACAATGTTGTGTTCGTATTTTTGCCAATGATATGTCATTATTAATGTTACTGATATTATTTTCCAGTTGTTACACGGTGAATGTGTGGTAATTGACCCACCTTACACGACTACTGAACAAATGTGTAGAGCACTGCGCCAATGTAGTAGGCAAACAGCCTAGCGTGCGATACACAGGTTGCATAGCGACCGGCAGTGATCGTTTGAAATGACTTCAAAGTGAATTTTAACTAGAATCAATACCCTAGGAGTGTTAAGGAAAGGAAACTTTTTTTTTGTGTCTATCAAACTTTTTTTTTTAATTTATCATGATATGTTGAACAAAACGCAGGGTTTCCACTATAAGAATGATTACAATGACGATTTTCTGATTTTATTAATGCTAGAGAGACGACTTTACAACAAATAAACAAACACTTTAAACAGCTACGTTTATATAAACTTTTTACCAAAAATTGGTCCTTAATATTACGTAGTTTCTTATTTATGTACATAAAGGCTTTACCAAACCTCTTACTTTAAGGGCGCGTACCTTCCTTTAGGTAACAAGTCTCTGCTATTTTGTCATATTGTGTCGTAAGGAATCACCTCCTAAAATGTGTCGGTCTAAAATAAAATCACCCTACATACGTGCCGAATGAAATATTCTTCATTATTATTAGGCAGCCCTGCTAGTGTTGCCCACTACAAAAGTAATGCTAAGTTATAAGTTTTTTCCCGTCCTGACTGTCTCTGAAAAAAGAAAAATTACATCACCAAACAATACATTGTCCATGGTGCACAAGTTTACGAGAAGGGGTAGCCTACGGGGATAGGATTACAGGCTCCTGCGTACCGAATTAAAGCTTGCGCGGGTACCTGCATGCCATGCTTTTTTTCTGCCATGGAATGGGAGAATTCGTAAATAAGAGCGGTGTGTGTGGTGGGGTAAGGGGAGTTTGGCAGGACCACCGCGGCCGATATTCTTCCGGCGGCGGGCTCCCCCGATGATGAACGGCCACCCGGGGGTGCGGTAATCCAGGGGTCGACGGCGCCTCGCTGACGAGCCGAAGACACGATTCCCGCGGGTAGGGGGTTGGTCGGTGCAAGGGGTGGGCATTAACCCCGCAGAGCCGAATGAATAATACCCCAGCGCGCCCGTGGGAGGGGGTGCCACGCAGGGGGGGCTGGATCACGGAGGCATTAGCGGGCCGGCTTTACACCTGCCCTGGCGTTCCGCTGGACCTCGTTACACGAGCCGTCCAGGAGAGGGGGTTGGGGGTGCGGGTTTGGCCGATCATTACAGTTTCATGCACCCCTCCCCTCCTCCACACCCTCACTGTTTGCACCGGCGATTCCTTTGGCCCCAGCAGCGTCGCGCGCACGCATGAGAGATGAAAGTAACGCCTTTGCGCCGTGTTCGGAGGGGATTCGCCGCACGCGAGCAGCGAGATAATTCGATGTGTTTTATAGTTTTGTTTGTTTCTGGCGGCCCGCAATTTTTTTTAATGAATGGTTGTGGTCATCGCAGTCCGAGTACAACCCGCACCTCGCTTATACCAAAACGTGCCTTTTATAATAAACAATATTCACATTTGCATTGCTTTGTTGCTTTACTGCTCGTTTACCGGGAACCTACGAGAACGTAACATTATAGCCTAAATATAATATATATTAACCGTACATTTTGCTTTTTAATTTTTAAACAAACACGATCAACTATCATGATACAACGGAATTACCTTCGACTTAGATACAATCAATTCAACATTCAATTGCACAGTTTCCAGGTATTACATTTGTCCAGAAATAAGTAATTATATTCTTGTAGTTTATGGTTTACACATGTTTTACTACCGTGACACAATTCCCTACGTTTGTCTTGCATCCGAAAATGATGATATTTGCAAGGTCTCGAAAGACTGTAATAGCATATAACTTAAACTAATTGACGTTGATTTGTTTGAAGCCTTTTTGTAATTTTTTCTTTAACTTGAATTTGAATCTTAGCTTCATACATTACACAGCCTTTGATTATGGACGATCTAAACGTTTGTTATGTAAACATTTGCCACGTAGAATGTTGGTATTACTTGGAATTCTCTTACGGCTGTGTACATCAGTAAATCGAATGCTTGAACTTCATAGTTGTTCAGAACGCATGGAATAGTTCGAAGCAGAAGTTGAAAATACACGTGCTGTGTAAAATAAAAGTGATAAAAAAACTGTTAACGAAATGTCGTGGAAAATCATTTCCCTCTTGTAAACTTGACGATCTTTCGCCGCTGCCAAACTACCAGTCGGTAACATGGAGAATGTTTTACAGCATATCAAGTTTAATGGTAGGTTCCAGCACACTATTTTAAGTACTGTTTTTTTATTTTAGTTATTCGTGTGTTCACATCTAACTATACTACTTAGAATTCTGTCACGTTACTACCAAAACTATATTCATATGCAAACACCGTGTCAAATAACTTTCGTCCAATCACATAGGACGTTAAATGGTAGTCAGAGGCACTATTGTTCCGCGTATTGATTCTACGTCAGGTTGGACGTCATTAACACATACTTCACTCCCGCTTCAGTGAGACGAGAGCGGTTTTAACACATATTTGATGACTGAAAACCAAAATAAGGAAATAAGTAGAGCCCACGATTTTTGGTGAAAAGAATTCTGCGGTGAAAAGAATTCTGCAACAATTTGTTTCAATGCCTCATGTGCACATATGCAGCTCTGCTTCGTGGTCAGCGATTGGCTGTTGTAAATTCTCAGCGTCTCGGGGTTTTACCCGCAAATCACAGACGTGTGGTGTCGCAGTAACCTTGTCCCTTGGCACTAGTCAAATGAGCCGCGCCTACATTCTGCCAATACTCAAGAAGCAGAGCTGCATTTGTGCACACAAGGTATTGAAACAAACTGTTGCAGAATTCTTTTCACCAAAAATCGTGGGCTCTAGAAATAAGTCGTGCGGATACCACGTGCCACATGTTTGTACTGTTAGAAGCCAATGGATATTCGGCTTCAGTCGGTACACGTATAGAACTGAGAAGTCTAGGCTGTTGCCAGATGAATACGCGAAATACTCGTGCAACAGTAAAAAAAATTTGTACATTTACAAGGAAAATTTTGTAAGTAATATCAGAACGTTAAAAGTCAGGCAATGAAAGTAAGATGTCAGAAACCTTTTAAAGTAGTTACAAATATCGTAAACACCTTTGCGAAATAGTAAACTAAACATTAAAGAGCAAATTTTTCGATTTGAAACAAAATAAACCTAGGCAACCGACAAATTTTACAAAACATTTCATAATTTTACAAAAAATTTTTTGGAAACTAGTTTCCAAATTTTTTTTTTTGTAAAACTACAAAAAAGTGTTGTAAACTTAACCAGATATTAGTTGTATATATACAAAATTTGTTTGTATATTTATAGGAATGTCTGTAAATATTCAAAGAAGTTTGTAAAAATACAAGTTTTTTGTAAATTTTACTAAAAGTCTTTCTAGTGTTACCAAAAACTTTTTTGGAAACTGGTTTCCAAAAAACCTTTATGTAAAAGTACATTTTTTTTTTTTTTACTATGGGATGCTTCTAATTGTAGTGCGTTCAGTTGTTTAGCGACTGCATTGGCACTAAATATTAGGACGTTTCTTTACTCTCGCTGTTGAATATTTAACATTTGGCTGAGGAAAAATCTGGTTTAGCAATAATGATCGTTTAAAATTGTCTTCGTATTGCAAGAAATCACTCGTCCGGCAACAAGTAGGTCGCAGATCACTGGTGCAGCGTGTACAAATACCTCTAATATCAGCTTCTGTGTTGAGATTACCGTCTGAATACACATTTTTTAAGTGTTGGTGGACGAAGCATTGAAATGCGGAAGCGATAAGGACGACACAGCACGCGCTTAACGTCTCCCCTTAGACATTAGGCCAGTCACTTAACAGGCACGCAATCTTCTCGCATACAACTTGCCTCTGTGGGACATTCAGTGGTGACCATATCATTTTATGACGTAATTTTAAAAAAGGCCTTTTAAAAGATTCTGCGCCAAGATTTCCTTGCCTTAATGGGGTCGTAAAAGAACCAATTTTCGCCATTTTCAGCGGCGAGAAAATAAGCTGGAAGAGCTGAAATGGGTACATACGTGTGACCTTTTTTAATGCTATTCGTAAGCAGACATCACATGTGCACTTTGATAAGTTTTTGAACAAACGTCTATTGGCCGAAGCTCTAGACACAAAGAGGCGGCATTAAGGCGGCTGCCTACCCCATGCTTCAAACGCGTTGCAGCGTGTTCGTAAACAGGTTCTTTTCTACGAAAATATTCCACGTGTGCTTATTGTGCTAACGTACGAAAAGAAAACAGCAATAAGATTCCGACCATGTCTGAAGGTTAAGACGCCACGCTCATTAAAAACACTGTTTCTAAGTCCTCCAACATGGCTAAAAACGGCCTTTTCAGATTTCCGTACTTCGAAATGTACTAACCTGTTGTATGTGAATCTCAGATAAAGACGTGCACTGAACTTAGTTGCAGACTTTCCTCCAACAAAATTACAATATCACCGCTTAACGTCCCATAGTAAAAACCGTTCGGCGGGAACCTTGTACGCTAGTGCGCTTGTCTCGTTGAGGCGACGCGGCACTTGATGTGCGCTACAGAGTCGACCTTACAGCTCCGTCGCTTTTGAGCCTCACACGCGCGGGTACGCGGCGCCCTTAAGAGTGTCCACGCGGCAAAAATGTATAATTTTACATTTGTACGACAAAGTATAGTTTCATTGACCTTTTACTTGTGACTTAATTTTTACAACTGAAAATTGTTTAGCTCTCATAGTCTTCCTATAGCGGCATGTCAAAGAGAAAATTTACAAGTTACAGGAACACACAAATAACAAAACCAACTGACTTACTCGAACGAAATAATTACACACTGAAATTAGTTATCATAGGTCATATGCTAAAACATTTAAAACACACACAACAAAGCCCCTTAGCATTTAAAAAATTCAATAAATTTTAAATCATTGTTTTTTACTTAAAAAAATGATTGCATTGTGTGTTTTCAATTTTTCTTAGCACTTGACTCATTATATCTAATTTCAGTGTAAATTATTTCATTCTAGTAAGTAAGTTAGTTTTTGTAAGTTAGTATGCTCTCATAGCTAGGTGATTTTGACTTTGACATGCCGCTATAGGAAGACTATGAGAGATTAAAAAATGTCAGAAGTGGAACCTGCAGTCACAAGTAACGCCTATAAAACAAACATTGCCACTGCACATGTATAACATTAATGCATTTTTGCCACGTGAACGCTCTTAAGGTCACACTCGCCTGTTTATAATAATTTTACAATAACTATTTATTTGATGTTAATAGGTAGCAGATATCGCAAACATAGTGTTTTTTTTTTGTGGTAGGTTATGATCTGCCCAACACGCCTGCTCTCGTTTAGGCTTAAAAATATATATTACCGCAAAAAAAAAGAGAAAACAGGAGAACATGACCTAGAGTCTAACCAAGACTCGGACGAATGTTTTAATTTGCACTATAGAGGAAAGATGAGGTGCAGAGGGCGACTGTAGGAGCTAGCCACCAAGCATTCGCTGCCTACTATCAGGGCAATTTGGCAACTATAAATGATCACGGCCGCCTCCTGCTAATGGACAAAGCATGTCGCGCCGTTTATACTGCGCCCAGTGCGAGTCTCCCAGCTCGCTTACGAAATTACACCGAGCTGAAGGCGTTCTACGCTCTCTAGTACTCTTCTTACTTTACCAATATTACTGCGCGGAAAAAATAAAGACAGCCTTTTGCAAAGGGTAAGATCACATTACCGTGCACAGGGAAATAATCTTGTAAGAGAAAGAAAAGAATACGTTGCAAGCAATGGTATTACCTTCTACGGCCAAGGAATAACGCATTACTATAGAGGACGTGTTACATAAATTAAGACTTAAAAATTTTTATTTAAAATATTAGGACTTGAAAATCACGTTGAAAAAAAATACATTTACAGATAATTTTTACCTGCTTTCTGATGTAGTGATTTGTCAGTGTGACGTATTAACTTGGCTTAGTCTGATATCTTGCGCCGGAACCAAACATACAGGATTACGACGTTATGCTAGTTGTTGGAACAACTGATTATTGGCGAAAAGAATTTGCACTACCTTGTTTCAATGCCTTACGTGTACACTTGTACCTCTGATTCATTTACAATGGCTGGACGTTTTTAACCACCAGCGTCCTGGTGTCCTATAAATGGTTCGGGATAAAGTAATCACTTGTGATATCGTCCACGAAACAGCAAAATATCGTAACCCTCAGTTCACATGAAACTAACATTTTTTTTTACACCAGGGCATAAAGAATACGTATACACCTGCAATACAATGTCATAGCCCATCAGACATTAATCTTGGTCTAATTCCATGCAAATCAAAATATTGTACCTTCCATGAGTTATTTTTAGAATGCGTCTTCAGTACAACTCCAGCATTGTGGGATACGGCACATTGAGGTTCCATGGGCGATATCCTAGTTCATTTTTTTCGTTTCATGTAATTTAGGAGTTTCCTGCCACTTTTAAAAATAATCAAAGCAACCTAAATAACCATCAAAGTGTATAGATTATACCATACTCAAAAGTTAACGTCTGAGGTCAGACTAAATAGTAGGTTTAGTTATTATTTTAGACAGGTGATCTTCAAAGTGCTCACAATTCCGCGAACCACCTTTTCCTGCAAATCACAGATGCCTCTGAACAAACACACGCCGCCAATAAACACGAAGCAAGGCTGCAGATGTACACATAAGTAGAGATGATGGTTATCGCACATAAACTTGACTGTTTGCTGTGTTTCAACGTACGTTAAGCTTATGAAAATATTACTCGCTTTCACTTGTTCGTAGAGCTGTTGCCCTATTTGACTAAACCAATAAGAATCCCGCTATTGTAATATTGGATGCCTATTATTGGTCGTCAGACAGCTACGTTGTGTCAGACGTATATCACTAAATCATACATCTCAAGAAACTACAGTGTTTTGAAGGCTACGTGGGCACAACAATTTTCCCGATATACCGCCATCTCTACACGTTAGGTAATGGGCAGAGACTATGAATTTTCGAGAAAAGATTTCTGCGACAGTTTGTTCCAATGCCCTATTTCCATATTTGCAGCTCTGCTTTGTGGTTATTTGCAACGTGCCTTAGTGCAGGGGCGTGGCTTATTTGACTGTGCCAATCAGAATTCGGTTACTGAGTCATCACTTGAGGTACGTACGTCAATTTCGCAAATACATTCCAGGTCAGCTTGAACGCCAAAAATATATACTTCATAATCACGTGTGTGATTAGCTGGCGGCTGTCATGAAACGCATTTGACTACTGCAAGCCAGTAGTAATTAAGAAAATGATTCATAGAACTATCGCTTGTAATGTTGTAAGCCAATGAATAATCGACTGTAACCAGAGCGTGTACATGACTGAACAATCTAGGCTACTGCCAGATGAATCCGCGAAATTGACGTACCTCTAGTCATCACACATCGGTAATTGGCGGATAAACCTCCAAGACATGTGAGATAAAAACATCCAATCATTGACAATGAATCACAGCATGAAAGGCAACTAAACAAGTTAGTGCAAAATACTTTTCACCCAAACTCAGTGGCTTTACAAATAGTTATATTAGACAGAAAACATCAGACTTAACACACGTTTGGTCAAAATTTTGTTCTAGGATTGCTCACTTTCAGATTCCTGTAAATTTTCATAATCATTACTAATTTTTACTTATGTACCACGCCCTCTGTAGAACTGCAGAAATAAACTCAACAACAAATGAACGAACTGTAGAACAGGTAAGGATTTTTTTTTTTAAACGGTGAAGCACATTATTAAAATGTTTTAATATTTGGTAAATTGATTCGTACAGCCTTGCAGCATACATTTTGTAAGCTAAGAACAAACGTTACCAATATATTGACGCTATCTGGTGCGCTGCCACTGCTAATAGCTGCCGCACTGACAATTGACACAAAAAACTGTACCTTTAAGTACCTTGAAATTATTATTTTAAATAAATAAATTATCTTTTGTTGTTTTGTTTTAACTAATTGTAGAGTGCCAGATATTATATTTTCAGTGAAGTAGTTGCAACAGTTGTGTTTTTTAAATGTTGAACCTATAGTGTGGTAAAATTATCATTAGATAGTACATATATCATTTTAAGAACATTCAAAACTAATCCAAGAAGGCCTAATACCTTAAGAAATGGCAAGGCTCTTAAAATATAATGCACTAGACTTTCACAAAGTATCACACTTTATCACTTTATATGAGTTGTATGAATTAGATTACTATATTACATACTCGCAAATATTCAGGTTAGCATTAGTATGGTAATTTCAGATTTTATTGTTCTTATTTAATTTCATGTTTTAAGTTGTGAAGCAAATCTCAAAAAGTGTTTCGTACAAATACACATTTATGTGGATCTCAAATGTAGGACTTTATGGCAACAAATATCGCGCCACCCTAACACAATACCTAGAAACAGCTATTTTGGTTTTTGTGAGTTAAAACCGTTTATGAAGTTTTGGCTTATTTTAATCCAAGCTTGCCTAGTCATCACGATTAATGAACTTTGCGCCTGGGTGTAGATGGCAACGGACCAAAACACTTTCAGACTACAGCTGCAGCCTGTTAGATTTCTACTACGAAAAATGCTATCACTGAAAAAAAAATGTAAATAGAGAGAAAGGGGCATTAAGTCTTGCTGGCTAGCTCTAATGACAATGTTTTGCTACATGTACACAGCTTTGAACTATGGCTACGAGCGTGTTGAGGTTGAAATACCGTAAGTAAATCCAGTGGATATGAAATACATTTAAATTCTTCTGTCATAACGCATATCTTTACGTGCATTAAACAAAGAGGGAAAAAAATACGCACAGTATTTTAAACTATTTGAGATTTTTCCTAAACGTTTACAGTATTAAACTGTACGTAGTCGAGCAGAGAAAACACGTTGGTAAAAATAATTAACGTACTGGTAAAAATTAATTAGGATAGCGACCGTGCATTAAGTCCTGGCAGAAATCGTATTAAAAAACATTTCGCCTTAAAAATTCGGAACGACGATAGGCAATAATTTAGTTTATTTGGTTCGTTAACTTTCAACAGTAACGTCACGAACTCTATAGCTGTGACAACAACCATTTTCATAATTATAAGAGTGTGTATGCGTATGTGTACATATACACACCAACTACACATAATGAGCCAAACAAACTATACCAACGGTAATTTTTTTTACGTTATAGGATTATTATTTTTTCACAAATTCTGCCTTCACATAATGCTCCTCACGTGGTATTTTGTTTAGGATTCACCGTTATCAATCTCATTTCCTGAAGCATGTTCCCTTGACGTCCTTCAGACAGAATCCACTCGACTCGCAAAATGGCCGCTGAAACTGGGCGACGGCTCTTTTGTACTCGAGGTAAGTTATTTATGAAAGGGTTGCAGCCGGGGGGTGTAGAGGAGTTGAACCCCACCCCACCACCCCCTTACCAAGGAAGTCGGGGGAGAGAAGGTCGTCGCAGGACGAAGGTAAACGGGAAGGGGGTAGTTTGCACCGAGGTCTCGGGACATTTAATGGAAGCGAACATTAGATTAGTAACCACTTCCTGCCGTGTCTCCGCAGGCCTATGCTCCACGTCCTTAATAATACACGCTTAACTTATATTTTATTAATGGTTTCATTAATACTTCAGCGTAACTTGGACCACTTTTATTCCCCCCTTTTTTTTCCAGAGTCTCGGGACCTGGAATAAAAAAGGCCTGACTAAGGTAAAGAAGAGGAAGCTAGGGAGGCAAGAGGAAATATATGCGAGCGACAGAAAGGAATCACTGGCCCGTGCAAGCTTTAAGCCCCACACGGAATCTTTGTGAGCAGCAACAAAGGGGAATGGAAGGAAGAAAAGGAAAAGGACATGCAGACCTGGTTCGTTTGTGTGCCGGACTCGATATCGTGTTATCTCGTATATCGCAGGCTGCATCCTTCCGCCCGGGCCCGCCTGATAAATGAAGGGTAATTCGTCTGGCCTGAGAAAAAAAAAGGAATGTTTAAAGTCAAGATTTACATTCGTGTCTTCTTATTGAGGTTTTTTAAAGAGTTATTTATTTTCTCAACAAACCGAGAAAGCAACAATATTTTTGACGACAAAAAAAATTGTATTGTGTAGTTGGGCCTTATCTATCTGTTTGCCCCTTTCAGACGACCCACGTGGTTTAAGGACTTTGGTCCCATAAAAACTTATTATTTTATGTTTGCGCCAAACACTGTTCAAAGTTTATACACAAAACGAAATGTTTATTACAAAATTAAAAAAAAAATAGGCTCCTAAGTTTTTGCATAATCACTCATCAAAGTCACAACATGACCGTTATAGTGTAGCCAAAATGAACGATAGTAATTTACTTACAGACCCAAGATAATTCAAATTGATATTAGTTGCTATGGGCTATTTTAAAAGAACGTTACAGTGACATGGGATAAACTTTTGTGATTTTTTTTTAAATTCATGAAAATGAGTAAATTTTTGCATAACTTTGAGTTGTAGCTGTTAATGAAATTTTTAATGTTACTTTAGTTAAACACGTTATAAAATGCATTGATACGCAGACTTTCAGTTCCTGTAATTTTGATTTCATACGATGATTACATTTTTCTTAAATTTTGGCTACACCGCAGTGGTCATTTTGTGACTTTGATTGGTGATTATGGAAAAAATTTACAGTTTTCGGAATCTAGGTATGTGTGTGTGTGTGTGTGTATATATATATATATATATATATATATATATATATATATATATATATATATATATATATATATATATAATTAATTCTAAAGTGTTACAGAAAATAACGGAAAAAAATTAAGTCCACAGGAGGGAGCGGTTATGAAAGTAAGGATGGGTGTTTAGGTTGACCTGAGAGCAAATAGATTTTCAAATCTTGTTACCAATATGTTTTTGTGGTGAATAATTACTAAATGTAATATTTAATTTAGAAAATTAGGTTTATAGTTGTTCATGGCAAATATAAATATATTGCCGTTGGCTGGTAAGATTTCTCGAGGTACTCCCGTTTCCCTTGGCATTGCAATCCATCGCTCGTCATACTTTAATCATCCCACATTACCACTCATCAGCGCTCAAGAACCAACTACTCTTCAAACGTTACCTATAAAAAAATAATTTTGCCAAGCTTTAACGAACTCCATAAATACAATATTTTAGACATAGCTTTTTCATTGACGTTGCACCAGTAAAAATTCATAATTTTATGTTTGTTCCCAACAGTATTAAACTTTTACACATTGGATAAGATGTCATTTCTCCCAAATGAAAAAAATTAGTCCCATACTTTTAGTATAATCACCTATCAAAGTTCCAAAATGGTAGTTGCGGCGTAGCCAAAATAAAAAAAATTTAACTCGCAGAAACAAGATAATTCATATTGATACTAAATTATATTAGCTACTTCAAGACATCTTTGTAAACACAAATGGATAAATTTTTGTATTTTTTAAAAATTGAATAAAATGAGTAAATTTTTACACAACTTTGAATTTTGACTACTGCTGAAATTTTCAAAACTAACTATTGTCAAACACGTCATAAAATGTATTGATACACTGACTTTAAGTTCCTGTAATTTTGATATCAATAGTTAATTACTATAATTTTTTAATTTTGGCTACAATGTAATGACCATTTTGTGACTTTGATAAGTGATTGTGTAAAAAAACTATGGGGCCTGATTTTTTTATTATGGGGAAGACATGTTAACTGATATGCAAAAGTTGGACAGTGTTTGCCACAAATCCTGTTTATGCTGTTTTTGAGAATACAGTTGTCTTAAACTTAAATGCCAACGAAACCCGCAAAACCGTCACTTATATGCGTTGAAAATGGTTTTTAGTTTGAAGTCTAATTTTATCCATACAACAAATCCATAATTTGGCCAAATATGTATTTGAAGAAAATTTCTTTACTTGGGTAACCAGCCGTAAGAACAATTTTTTTCTTTGGCTAAGAAAACGTTAGACTACATAGTTAAACGGGAGCAGATAGTCTTAAACGGTCACACATGTGTTATTTAAGTCTTTAAAAAATGCTTGTAACAATAGTGCAGATAGCAGACCGACGCTTTAAGCTGTACTGTACATTTACTTAATATTTTTGTCTGATGTTTTTTGAAAACTTTTAAAATACGATTTTATATAGGCCTAATTTGCCAAAGTCATTATAGTACACTTAAAATCTTGCAAGCGTGTTTTTATGTACAACAATTTCTGCAAATTACTAACTATTTGCTTCATTAGAAATAAAATACTTTTCATACAGTTACCAAAGAAATTATTTGTAGCATATTATACGTTCTTTTTAATTATAGAGTATGAATATGTAATATTGCAATGCTAGGCTCGGATGATAACTGTATTGGTGCAAATATGGATCTCAGTTTTATATCGTACATCTAAAAATTAACATATTTGTACAAACATCCTGTGCAAATTATATAAAAAAAATAGGTGTACGCACCGAGTTACGAACTTTTATTTTTTTAGCTTGCTAACCGCTCACCTTACCTTCCAGTCATCTCAACTAAGATTCTCATTTCTCTTTACATATAAGTCTTATTTCCTTAAATCGCACTTGTTTAACTTTGTCACTTATATGATTTCTTTATTTCGTAGCACGTATTTTGTTAACAAATTTACTTGATTTAAGATGACTACATCATAAACTTTATTATTTCTCTATAAAGTATCATATTACTGAACACACCCGTGATTTTAGGAACACTTCGAAGCTATCTTATACTTTAACGTTCGTAAATTTATAAACAAGCGAATTTACAATGCTAACCGTTACATTTATACAACATTTTGTAAAATTACAAATAAACTCTTGGTAAATGTTACAAAAAAGTATAAACAAGCGCGGATAAATGCAGTCTTCCTGGAGGAATACAGCTATACAACAATTATTTCACCTTTAAGCTTACACAGGAGTAAACCACGCTCAGAGACTTGCTAAATAGCTACGTTCAATTTTTTTAAAAACTTTCGTCTTTATTTTCATACAGAACAGAACAACCATTTGTGGAATTGAAATTCCGCTGGTGTAGCTTTGTTCGGAGTCCTACTTTGGTGTGAAAGAGAAGCTTTATGGTGACGAAACTTCTGCGTCATTCACGAGAAAATGTCGTATTTAACTCCTCCTTGTGGGGACACGGTGCGGTCGAGATGACAACTTTTACTTGACAATACCGAGAAATGTCTGCGTTTGCTTCAGGAAGTCTGGCTGTGCTCTTTATAGTGGATGTTTAACGCACCAAGAACCAACCATTTTGTGGTCGTTGAATGTAACCTGATTTTTCGCGCATCTTCAAGACAAATTATACTTTACGATCTCAGGTAGCTGTGTTTTTGAGCATAACTGACCTTCAGTATTATTTTAACAGCATCTATGTAATAAGAACTACATGAAATAAACATTTAATTATTGTAGGAATACGAGGAATTTCACACCTCTCTACCAGGATTAATCTGACATTTTCATTGATAACACGACAGGCCTAATTGATCGTCGTACAAACACTAAACCGTTTAGGCGCATATATGATATAAAAACTTTTCTGAAAAATTAAACCGAATGAAAACAATTATGGTAAATGAATCTGTGGTTTGAGAAACAACGTAAGTCAATTATCTATCAAAATGAGTTGTAAATTTCATAATTTTGTACAGAGGTAAATTAACGTATTATTAAAGCTCATTAAGAGCGCAGTGCGCAGCCATTTTCATTGGCATGTTATTATTTTTGTATTTGTAGCAGATATTTTTTTCTTGTTTTAGACACAAAATGTGACTAAGTTTTGCTCTTACAACATTTTTTATCCGCGTAGTTTTTGCGTAATGGCTCGTTAAACCAAAATTTTCATGTTTCCGTTTTAAGGACGACACCAAAACCTACTCACTTACCAAACTGAAAATAATCATAGTGAATAACACTGTTATATGGTACAAGTTCAGTTATGTTAAACAACAAAATAATATATGTTTGTATTTTAAAAAATTAAAATTATTATTTTAAATTTTAGAGTTTTTATTTTTCGGTTTTATGTACGTGAAATTGTAGCCTGCAACGTCTTTATCCACCGTGAATTTCTTCAGTTTGGTACATCTGTTGGTTTTAGTACACTACTTAAAACGGAAAGACGCAAATTTTGACTTTAACAAGCCATTACGCGAAAACTATGAGGGAGTAAAAAATTTGATAATTGCACAATTTAGTCATATTTTGTGTCTAAAATGAGAAAAAACCAATCTAGTACAAATACAAAATAAAATCATGGCGATGAAAATTGCTGTAGACCGCGCCCTTAATTGTTATTTGCGAGTGTACTACGTCACTGAACTATAAGTTCATTTGAGAGACGCTATATACCATTGACTACCTCTGTACAAAATTATAAAACCTACGACTCGTTTTGGTAGAAAATTAAGTTGTGCTGTTTCTCAAACGAATGATACAAATCATATATGTCTGCAGGTTTTTAAAGCAGAAAATATGGTTGACTTATATGATTATGCAAATTCATTAACGACGCTTAATGTCTGTACCTTCGATGTCAGCGGAAAAAAATGTAAAATGAATGCACAACGCTTGCCCCATACCTGCTCATAAAGTTGGCGCAATCTATATTCTGGAGTTGTAAAAGTAGTTTCGTAGTTTATTCACAACGGCATCGAAAACGTGTTTTTTTTTCAATAAATATATTGAGCATCTATTTACGTTAAAAATACTTTTAACACAGACCTCCCACCGACTTATTATATTTTGTGTATTTGAAAGACACGTGATACAGTTTGCACAAAAAAAGGTGATGCAGTCTATTTTGATAGATCCCACAACTTAAGGTGGCCGTCTGGATAACGTATTTTGTGCTATAGAAGTTAATTACGTTATATTAAAGCTAACGGCATTTCAAACAGAAAATAAAATTGTAGGGATATTTCTCGGCCAAATTGTGTTGTAATGAACACAAAACAATTTGTTGGTCCCCACAATATTTAAGTACTGACAGCAAATGTCTTTTTTTGTGATAAGCACAACAATATTTGGCAGGTTAAATAGGCCTATTAAAAAATATTTTATAGCTGCCACAAAATTTTCTTCTTGTGAGTGCCTAGCGTTTAAAAGATTCTGCGCACAGGTCTTCATACAAAAACACAAATTTTCACCATTTTCGACAGTGTAAAAATAAATCTTATAGATAAACGGAGGAAGTGAAATAAGTTTACGCGTGTGTAATGTTTTTTTAATGATATTTCTCAGCAGGTATGACTTATTTACGTTGAGAATTTTTCGAATAATCTTGTAATGGCTGGAGCAATGCGCACCGCTCGGCGACCTCAGCATGCGACCATCTTAAAGCGAGATACATATTCCTCCACATGGACACCCTTAATATACGAACCAACCTCGCACTAGTCCAATATGTCAAACTAGCTCTGGAATTATGTTTTCCTTTAAGTAATATGAACCTGTGAAATGTCTCAAAAGCACACATTTTGACCGAATGGAAAAAAAAAAATTCTGAAATGTCTTCAAGCAATTGTGTACGAAGAACTGTACGTGTTAAAAAGTGTAAAGTTCGATCTGTACTTCTGAGAAAAAGCTTATACTATGTCAAAACAAAATGGCCCAAAAATGTGAGAAATAGGCCGAGGCACCTCTTTGTACGAACATCTTAGTAGTTGGTCTACCTGGCACTGAAGAATAATTAAACATTTTCCACTCAACAGACATCACAGCTTCCAACTTTTCGCGCTAACAGAACTCACGCGAGCCAAAACTTTGCTTATAACAGTTTTGAAGTTGGCAAGTCAATAGATTATGGAGAAGAGATTCTTCTTTCATCACATTTCTCAATCAGTTTCCGTTCCGTACCGCATTAATAACTGAAATTTTCTCCCAGATATCTGTGAGCAGTAAATCAATGAAAAAAGGAAATGTTTCAAACCAATAAGGAGGAAGAACACAAGAAAACACAAGACTACAGACAAACAGGCTGCCGTCTACCGGGCGACATAACGTTACGAGAGGAACATCGTTTGTTCTCGAGCACTACAGGAACGGTCTCATCTTTTATTAATTTTTCTGTCTCTCTCTCTCCCGCGCGCCGGCGATCCACATGTATCGGTTTCCGAAACAAGAAGCCACGGATACGTGGAGGATAAAAAAAAAAGAAGAAGAATGGAAGAGAGCCGGGCGGAAACAAAACGACCGCAGGGATTATGATTAAAACTGCAGCATTCCCAGGCGACCTACAAGAAGACGGGGAAAGACGTGCGTAGCGGAGGGGAGATGTGTCTAGGGAGGGAGTGAGGGGGGAAAAAGGCTCTGGCGGAGATGAATCGCGGGTAGAGAGGGCTGAATTAATGACCATGCAACAATTAGCGGCCGCCCGTAGCGAAGGTGCAGGCCTCGCAGGCGGAATGGGGAAGGCCCATACATAATGCAGCAAAGGACACGTGCACACAGTGTCCCGGGGGAGGGGAGTGGCGGGGAAGGGGTTGGCGTGCACAAGCGCTGCGCGATGCACAAAGTAAGGAAATTACACTACGCGTGATGACACGCGTGGAAGTTTGATGGGCCCCAGCTTCAAAGCGGAGAATGCGACACAGTCTGCATGTATATACAAGGCGCCCTCTTCCGACCACTCACTGTACTGCACTTGATCCGTTCTCTGGAATTCAGTAGTCCTTGCTACTTACACTTCCCCCCCCCCCCGACCTCACATACGTGTATATATATACACACACATACATACACTAGCTGCCCCGACAAACGTTGTTTTGTCACATAAATAACTTATTGTAAGTGTGTAAGGATGTTGTATATAAGTGGAAGAGGTCTAATAATAAAGAAATTAATAATAATAATAGAGCAGCAACACCTGGTGGGGATAGACTGGTATCAGCTCGTGGGGATAACTGATCAGTTATCACTTACACAGTTATCGACCAGGTTCTAAAATTATTAAAATAAAAATATTTACTAAACAATAGCACTTAGGAGTATAAAAAACAGATAAAAACCTATTCGCAGACCTACTGAATGTATATACAAAATTTCATTGAAATCGGTTAAGCTGTTTCGGAGGAGTATGGAAACAAACACTGTGACACGAGAATTTTATATATTAGATATATGTGTATATGTTTCCCAAAAACAAATCCATAGTAAGTTCACCTCGCGATTCCTGGGATAAATTGGAGACGAAAATGTTAGTGGCCAAATATTGCACGACGATATTTTACATGCGAAATGTTGCAACACTGCACAGAGATAGTCCCCACGAACAGATGTGACGTCAAGTAAATATTTAATAAGGTTTATAACTGCTCAGGATTTAAATCTGTACACATAGCACGCAGATAAGCACAGTAGGCGTACTAGTAAAATAAATAAGATATACATGTAGCTCAACTGGGTAATAACTACAATGCTACGTTGCCACTATGAAAACATACAAAATGTAATCTTACAACATTTTGCCACTAACATTTTCGTCTCCAGTTCAGCCCAGGATTGCTTAATATGCATTTGTTACGTGCACACCTGCAGTTTTGCTTCGTTGTTATTGTTGTTGGCAGCGTGTCTTTGTGTAAATATGTTCCTCATTTGACTGTACCAATAGCAATAAAGTTACTGTGATACTACATGTACGTGATTTGCAGTAAAACGTTACTTACTATACTTTACAGTTAAGAACTGCCAATCACTGAACGTGTAGCAGTGATGCACTTATGCTCATGAGACAGTGAAACTATCGCAGAAATTTGTTTACAAAAAAAATAGGGGCCCTACTAATATATTTATTAATGGTTGCAGGTGTTAAATAGTGTAATTATTTTTACACGAAACTTACGTAAATATAATGACTTTATTTCAATGTAACGATTGGACCAGGTACCCGAGAATACAGTCATAAAACTCTCATTGCGAAAATCACTGCATAATATATTTTAAACGAATTGAATTCTTGACATATCTAGTCCCGAAACAAGCTAAAGTCATTTACCGTAAATTTCGTAGGTTATTTTTATTCTTTTTTCGGTAAAATTGTATCGTTCTCCGTATCCAAAAGTTAACTAACGCCTGAGGCCACAACTATACATACGTGTATGTGTCTGTATATATATATATATATATATATATATATATATATATATATATATATATATATATATATATAAACCATTTTTTGCTTCATATTTTTGTAAAATGGCCTTTAAAAGTGCTAATTTTTTCCACATGCGGTCGTTATGTTCATTCCCATGGTACTGATAAAACTTTAGACCATTAATGAGAATTTTTTTTTAAGTTTCGT
>PNEQ01048950.1:0-62775 GCA_003012365.1 Medauroidea extradentata
AGATATAAAAGCTGTAGAAGTCATTAAAGTCTCAAAACCACAATACCTTATACATTCAATACATAGACAATTAAAACTTACATTCTTCCTGGCACGTGGTAACTATGGTCATAGAATAGTAAATACCTAGGTTAATTGACAAATAAATTGAAATTTATACGCATCTGTAACATTGGACAAAATGCTATGTTACAATGTTAAAGACATGCCGAGATAATTATTTCGTATGTGCAGGCTACAGTCCAAAGAGGTTTTATTTATGAGTAGGTTGGCAAAAAAAAATAACTGTTGAATTATTTCTCCGCGATCATTCTCTTTTTTTTCGGGAGACTGTAAAATTTCACTGTTTTTCACCTACTTAATTTTCGAATTTCATAAAAACCTGAATTTGATTTGTAGATATTTACATAAGCTTCATACTTATCAAAAAATCATCTCGATATCTCAATGGATATAAGCGGTACAGATGATTATTTGAAATCACATTTTATTTTTTAACGGTTTTCAAGAACGAATTTAGAAAAATCCTGGAATTACTTTTCTTTATATTTACGTAAGATATATTTTAAAGCAAAAAGCATTTCAATATTTCCACTGGTTTAGGAGATAAGTGGGATTAATTAAAAAAACACGTTTTATTTTTTTAAGAGCTTTCAAGGACGAATTTTGAAATATTTTAAAAATACTTTTTAGATATTTACTTTAGCATCATTTTTTTTTTTTTTTTACAAATCACCTCACTATCTGAAATGGTTTAGAAGAAATCACGGATTAATGAAAAACACATTTTACGGGTTTTCATCCCCTTAATTTTCGAATTTCGCAAAATCGAAAAATTTTCGAATATGCATTTATTTGGGCAATGTTATGAAGTTAAAAAATTTATGATAGCATTCCCGGTTAACGAGATATCAAGGATTCTTTTAAGACACATTTTACCCCTTTTCACCCCCTTAATTATCGAATTTCGAAAAATCCTTTCTTAGTGGGTGCCTACGGGGCAAGCGGAAGCTTCCCTCAAAATTTCATGGTTCTTAGTCCAGCGGTTTGGGCTGTGCGTGATGAGTGAGTGAGTATGTCAGGACACTTCATTTTATATATTAAGATTTAGACATTTTACGTGCCCTAAAACAGCACAAGGCCTTAGTAGAGAAACACGGGGGGAGAGGGAGCAGAAATCGGCCAGAACTTGTTTAAGGAACCATCCAGCATTCGCTTGGAGCGATTTCGGAAAACACTGGAAAACCGAAATCAGGATGGCCGGAGCCGCGGATCAAACCCGAGTCCCTCCTGAATGCGAGGCGACTGCTTACCAATACTCCACCACGCTCGGTAATTCTACTGGAGGACATGAAACGGATGCACACACATTCTTTGAATGACATTCTTAAGCAGACGTCATTTACGCACGTCCATCTGTTTTGGAAAGAATTTGTACCGGCGTAAGCTCTGCCCAACGCCGCGCCGAGGGCAAGGGAAGGCTTACTGCTGGAACACTCAGAGAGGAGGCAGCATTATTGAATTAAAGAAGTGACTGTTGAACAACTACAAGAAAGGAAGGAAGGAAGGTGTGATGATGTTGTTGGGTTAGTGGTAGAGGAAGGCAGGGTGGGCGGATAATGGAGGCGGGCGTGGCTGTTGGCCCCACACGTGTCCAGGTGTAGCGCTGTGGGATGCCGTCAGGTGCTGACCTCTGCCGGGTGAGGGGGGAGGCGGGGTCACCCGCATTCCACAGCAAGCCGGGTAGCAGCATGCCAGTCACCTCGCCGTACTGGCCAACACCCCCGCAACATTCAACACCGGACCCTCGTGCACTCTGTAATTTGGCCTTATTATGTCCACGTCTTTGCTGAGAAGTGTGTCTGTAACTAGGAGCGCAGAGACCCTGTTTACCCAACAATAACGGAACTGACAGGACTCATTCTCAAAAAAGCAATGTCAAAAGTCAGGAGAACTTTATACGTATACTCTATAACTATAAACCCGGAAATTTTCGCGAATTAATTTGAAAAGCCGGCCTCCGGAGCGTAGTCGGTAGCATGCCGGTTTAGGGTGCGAAACTCCTAGGTTCGAATCCGAGCACGGGCATGGATGTTTATGTCGGGTACTTATGTTTATATAGTTTGTAAGCCGTCCTTTACTAAACCTACCGTCATAAAACCAGAGAAAGTAAATAAGCCCTTTGAATAAATAAGTAAATAAAAATTAACAAATTGAAAATACGTTAGATTTAAAATTTCTGTACTCGTTAATTTGCTATCGCAATTGGATAGCTGTTAATGTAATGCTTCCTTGCGGACTGTGAACAAACACCAGACCTACATGAAAACACTCAAGAACTCCCGCACTACCTTGTCTGGTGTACAATTAGCTGAAGGGAGAGTGTACATAGGACTATGGAGTCTAGCCGGCTAGTCGTTGAACCAACGAAATTTCCTGGTCTCTCCCTATACATCAGCCCGATTATCGGCTCTATGATCAAATAAATACTACTGAAATTCACACAAAAAAATTTAATACAAAAATAGTGTATTTGTAGTAGGTTACATACATAACCATATAACTTATTACTGCGTAACTTAGTTATTTCCTTTAACAATTGTGAAAATATACTTTTAGAAATTTTTCAGCGTTGGTAAGAGATGACAACTGAGTATGCACCTGCGCTGGAATAAATGGACGAAAAAAAAAAAAAAAAAACGGGAGATTCTCAAGAAAACCCGCCGACCAACTCTGACATGATTCTCACAAGTGAAAATTCCGAGTCGAACCTCATTCCTTTTTGTAGGAGGCGAGTGTCCTGGCCAACCAATCCCGTTTAGTTTTGACGTTCACCATTACTCAATTATCAACAGAGGGCCGCGGAGGCCGAATGGTCAGACCATTCACCTTCCACCACGGCGATCCGGGTTCGATTCCCCGGCGGGGTCGGTCCCCGAATTTTCGCATATGGGAATCGTGACGAACGATGGTCGGCGGGTTTTCTCGGGGATATCCCGTTTCCCCAACCCCTTCATTCCGGCGTTGCTCCATACCTCGTGTACCCCTCACCAGCGATAAAGACATTTATATAAAGTGCTGACCGAAATTTCTCACTCACTCAATTATCAGCACCTGTCCAAGCAGTTTTTTTTGTCTGGAATCACATTGTACTAGCCTATAAAACAAGGGAATCAGAAGGTTAGCATCGCAGGTTCCACTCGCAGGAAGTGATTCTCTGCCACCCAGCGACTTGCTGGAATCACTTTACATTCCACCTCGTGACGACGCTGTTAATTACTCAGAGTTATTCACAATTCGAGTCACAGACAGCCGTTACTTGAGCTAGGGGAGCACTAAAACTTGTTTACAGCTCTGAGACGTGTGGCGCGTGGTTTGAATACGCTTTTTGAGCTTTATGACTCCGCAGGGCGAACGTCGAGGAGGCAAGGCAGCAACAATTTTTAACATACCACAGTTTGTCCGGCAATGTGTCTCGACACCAGAGATGTGCGTGGAGCAAGAGCGACATGCCCAGCTATTTACACTGGGCTACCCACAATGCATACATAAACAGAGTCACTGATTTTGGTGAAAATAATCTTTAGGAGGATGCGTTACCTCTTTTGTTAATTATGATCATTTTCGTTTAATAAATTAAGGATGTAACAAATAACCGGTCATGTTTCTTTATAGAAACATTACATTTTACTATTGAGTACGTATTATTAGTCGAAATAGATACAGGGAGTTATTTAGTGTTTATTATTTGGCGAGAAAGAATTTTTATCTTAAAATTTAAATTAGTTTAATTATTTCTTAGTTACGCATTAATTTTTGAATACAACATACGTAATAAAAGGTAAAGTAATTAGTTACGTCCCTACTGTAAAATTTTCAATTAAATCTTGCCAAAATTTCATGAGGAAGGAATTCAGAAAAATTCATCATAAGTGAGAAGGACTCTTTAAGTGCACCTGTAGCTCTGCTTCGTGGTTATTGCAGTGTGTCTATGTGCAGAGCTGTCACTCATTTGATTGTGCCAATCAGAATAAGGTTACTGCTATACAACACATCTGTAATATACAGGTAGAACCCCAAGATGCTGAGAGTAAGAACATCCAGTCACTGTCCATGAAGCAGAGGTGCACTTGTCCACATAAGACATTTAAACTAGTTGATGCAGATTTCTTTTCACCAAAATATATGACTGTTTATATCCATAAACATCCTAGATTCATGCTCACCTACGTTACGTTACCAGGGTAGTTTAGAACGGACTGTGTTAGGCTAGTAACACAAGACAAGGCCCTTAGTTCGTAGTTACTTTTCATATAGCATGAGCTCTGTGTACGGAATGATAAACTCCTACAAATGAACGATAATATTTCCTTCCTTGTTACTAAGACCACGCACTGAATTCCTGATGGTTACAACTGGGTATTTACCCGTATGCAAAAATAAAGATGACAAACCCTATTGATGAAGAAATTACAGTCTTGTGTGGCCTAATTACGTCGAAATCACTCTGCCGGTTGATATGCTGGATATTTTAATACCGTCCACGTAAAACAATTTTCCGGATTGTTGAAAATGTTAACATTGAATTAATATAATCGCTCAAAGTTACAAGCGATATTTATTTTTGAAATATGTTCCATCATGTGATCACTAGGGCCAGGTATTTTTCTCGGAAATATTTGTGCTCCACCTGCACGTCAACTTCATGATTATTTTCAGAGTGTTTTTGTGCAGAGTCGTTATTCATTTGAATGTGCCAATCAGTACATGGTTAACTGTGACACACCACGTCTGTGATTTGCGGATTTAGCCTCCAGACGCTGGGTGTTACGGTATCCAATCATTGACCGCAATGCCGAGATGCAGGTGCGCACGTAAGGCACTGAAGCAAAGTGCTGCAAAAATCTTTTCGCGAAAATTATCAGGCCCTAATGATCAATATAGAAACATTAATATTAAAACTGTAAGCAATTTAAATATGCTGTTGCCTAAAAAAAAACACAATTTACGTAAGAGGTAACAATAACGAAAGTCTGTTAAATATGTGGTTCTCTCCTTGGCCTATTCTGTTCCTCGTATAAAAATTGTGAACAAACACGGATATAATCAACTACGACCGAGCGGCTATACTTGTTAGCGTCAAGTGTTGCTGAGCGGCTCGACTTGTCTTCGACGAGTACGTCTTGACTCACCGAACAAAAGGTTTGGTGCTGTCAACCTCGTTTATTTTTGCATATAGACATAAACAACTCGTAATAGTTAATTAAATCGAACATTTGGTTGCCTGGCATGTGTAGTTATTTCAAGAAGACGATTTAGTCCACTTGCATATACATTTTATTAGAGCAACAAATTTAATATTTTGCGCATTTCATGTGTTCTTCAGACAACAAAATTTTTGGATCAATATTACATACATGTTTTACAATACAGAGACATTATATAGCTTAATAAACCATCCCTTTTTCTATATGTAGTAACAACAAAATGATGAACTGCCTACTAAATTATATACCCTTCCATTGAACTTTGATCAAGTATCTCATTTATCTGCTACATCACATTCCCGTATCCGAACACACGGCTGACTAAATTTTTCAAAGTTTTTATATTTCCCTATTTAGTTCATGTTTCTGTAGGATAATGTTTAGGGTAAATATAAGGTTTTCAGCCTACGCGTTGCCCACGAAGTAACCAGCATAGTTACGACTTTAGAAACACTTCAAATCGGACGACGTAAACTGTTCTTCTGAGAAGCATGTGGAGGGCCAGACAAATAAAAATACCCCGACAAGATGTCACTCTCTTCTCTCCTCTCCCTCTCTCTCTCTCTCTCTCTCTCGTACTCGCTGAGTCACGTCGACAAAGTTCGGGGTACCTGGTCGTTATAACTATGTGCTGGGGGCGCTTCCTTGTCAGTTGCCCGGCGTGTTGTGGAGGACAATGCTGGTCCACGGACAGATGAAACACGTGGGCGCGAGCGTGATGTTTGGAAACACTACCTAGGGACGACGGGGAATCCTCAGGTGGGAGTCAACACTCCCGTCCTGCTGGTTAGTACTCGGAAGTGTCGGTCTTTATCACGAATAAGGGTGACGTGTACAGACTACCGACATGTAAACCTCAGTCCCGAAATTTTTTTCAAGTGTGTTCGTTTTACGTCTCATCAACGGCGTAGTTATTAGAGATGGTCACACACAAATATTAACTCAAAGAAAGTAACTGAGAAAGGAATCAGCTATAGCCTACGTTTAGGAATCATTATATAATTCGCCCTGAGAGATTTAGGGAAACCACGGAAAACCAGAAATCACTGGAGCCGGTAATCGGGCCCGGGTCCTCCCTATTGATAATCCAACATGTTACAGTTGCGCCACCGAGTTAGGCTACATACTGCGTATTGTAATACAAGATGTCCAGAAACGACCGTATAACAAGCACACAGGCGAATCATGTGCTAAATTGGAGACGAAAATGTTTGTGGCCAAATGTTGTACAGCATTTTTTGCGCCAAACGTGGCAACACATCACGGAGAGAATCTCCTCTTGCACTCCAACTTTGGATATTATTTTTGCAAGTTACGTTTGGTAAACGTAAGCTTCTGTTCTGAACTGCTCGGGATTTAAACCCACGCCCGTAATATGATGCTACAACAACAGTGTTAGCAAGATATATGTGTAGCGCAAGAGATGACTGACTTCGTGCTGTTTACCTATACATTGTGATCGTTAAATGTCATCGTACAACATTCTGCCACTAACATTTTTGTCTCCAATATAACCCAGTATTCGCATAATATGCTTATTGTTTAGTCGTTTCTTGACATACTGTATACGCGTCCACGAAAAACGGTATCCCGAAGCGTTGCGAATGGAGACTTTGAATATTTCCTTTTTTAAAATCACTCGAGCTATATTTCTTCCGGGTTTATGTTGCACTGTATCGTCGAAACATAAACTCATTCATATGAGAGGGAGCCAACCCACACACAGTTGCAACTAAGGGACGGCATTCCTCGCACGTAATTACCGACACGCCAACACGCGCTCCACCAGGGAAACAATATCACCTACGATATGTATTCTGGGAGACGTGTGCATACGCCCAGTCCACACAGACCGGAGTGTCGACGGAACAGGAAGTGTCTTCAGCTCTCCGCGTGGGAAGTCGTCTGTCCTGTTCGTTATATCCTCTCCGCGACTGCTTCTCCGCCCACAGGCAGACAGTTCACGACGCATCGGTTTGGTAGGCTGGCAATATTTATGTTTCACTAGAAAAAATATTTCATTTAAATTTTTATAGTTACGTTCTACGCTGTAGAAAGTAATCTGAAAAGGTTAACGGTGTGCTACACGCTTGGAAATGATTGGAAATAAAAAAATAACTAATTCCTCGGAACAACAGCATAGTTGGTTTAAATAAGAGAACACAATGCAGGTTTTATTTCATTAAGTTCAATGGAAATATGTATGTTCCTTCGATTTTTTTGATTGTTTTGATAGATTTTCATATAGCACTTGCTGTAGTGGAAAGTAATGAAAACATTTTTCTCTCAACGTTATTTAGTAATCACTTATATTTACATGAAAACAATTCGTTTTATTCCACTAATTTGTGATAAATAAATTTGTGCAAATTAACAATCCTTTTTCTCTTTTAAAAATAGTTGCTCAAGAGCAGCTGATTTATATTTTACAAGATATCTGAGATGAAGAAAACAAGTTAAGCTAAACAAAACAATAACTTGACAAAAAAATTCTGGCGTAAACTAATTATTACAACTTTGTCAAATTCATGAAAATACTTTTGTACGCGGTTATCAAATTCATTATACGTACAATCGGTAACTGAAGTGTGGCTTGCTATAATAAACAATTTTGGAGAATCCTATAAATTAAAACGTTGTGTTCGCCTAAAAACATAGGCGATTAAAACAAGAACCCTACACCAATTGTGATATAAAGTTTAGGTCTACTTTTTCTAACATTACTGATACAATACAAAGCTGTAATCTAATCACTACTCTTGATAAACTCCCCACGTGGAGTTTTGTTTTCTAGAATATCAGCACAACATTTTTATCTGTTATTTTTTTAGTAAGTCAAATATTGAATTTTTTACACATTAAGTGCTGTAGCATCTTATGGTGATGTTTTGTAGGAGGCACCATTTACAGAAACGTTCACGAGTTGCGGATGGTCTTGGAACCACTTTAGTACAAACGACTTCCTGCAAGAGAACGTTATCTAAGAACAAGTAACGTTATTACTCGCAGATACGGTCGTAGACCTTGAAGCACGATTTGCAGAAGACAGAGAGGTACATAGAATGAGCAAGACAAAGAGAGAGGATCACGTGCCACTCTCCTCGCCCTCACACGGCGGCGCTGTTACGACTCACGACGCGCTTATATTCTTGGAAAAGCTGCTCGTTTGCAGTCAGCAGCTTCACTGTCTAGGGGTGGGTTAGGTGAGGTTGGGGGGAAGGTGAGGGAGGAGGCCTTTTTTATTTACGATCCACTCAACAGCTGCATCACGACTTATCTCCACCTGTACATTCTCTTTCTTGCCCTAACTTATACGAGTAGGCTTTTTTAGCTTGTAGGCAGAAAAAAAAATTAAACATTTTAGTACTGCTTCCTGACGTCCATATTACATGCACGAAGACACATGGGGCACTTTACACATTATGCTAATATAAGCTTAGATATGCGTACGACACATGCGATGCATTACCAGGAAATCGAATCTGGTATTTCGTATGTGAAGCTTTAGCGACCTCATCTAAAGCACAGTGATGAGTGCCTTAGTTAATATTCGTGTAATAATAAACAAAATAATAATCTTCTATCGAAAAATATCAGCACGTGTCGAAAACCGGGGAAAAATATTACTTACAAATTTTGTTTGTTGCTTAACGTGGCTGTTTATTACATATTTTTGTTTATGGAAATATTTTTTAATTTGCTGCGTAGGATTGCTTGCCCAGCTTTCTGGCTCGAATTATGATGAATATTTTTCCTTACTGCTACAACAGTTATGAATCAGAGCAACAGCCTTTACAATGCAATGTACAGGATGTTGTGAAATTAAGTTAATGTACTTTATTAGCGTGCTTAATATGCACAAATATTTTTGCAACATCCTGTACAAAAATTCTACAGAAATTTAACTTACGGCTAAGTCTTGAATACTACGTCGTACACAACCAGGACGTCGTCACTCATATTCTGGAGCTCATTTGTCAGTAACCTCTTGCAAAACAATAACATTAGTACTGATTTTCCTCAGTTATGAACATTCAACAATAAAGCCCATTATTGTGATTGAAGCTTACCACTTCCAATTTCCACATAAACTGGTAAACCTATTACATCGACAAGATCAAAACTTAAATACATACAGGCTGTGGTAAAACAATAAAAGAAATAAAATTTAAATAAGTAACGAGACGTTCTTCTGATATAAATCGACAACTAATTTATCGTGACACAAAAAAAATTATTCGCAAGTTTTATTTATCCCAAAGAAACGAAACTACGGCGATGATACAATGTTTATGTGGACATTTCGCTTAACATTAGTTTTTTTACTACAATTCCTAATCAGTTTTGATACCAAAACTAAAGCCGCCTGAGAAGCAAACTGGGATGATCATACGCCTACACGGACAGGAGATACTGTTATAAATGCACACCGGCTAAAATAAATGTACGTAGTCTGCATTACGGGTGCAAACCGACGAAAACGAACTACCAAACATCCACCAAAGTGTAAAACAGAGAGGTGTGGACATACAAGGAATGAAGAGCTCTATACAGCAGGGAATAGATGCCGCGTCTGAGGTACGGAAACAGGTAGAAGATAAGAGGTAGACTGACTAGTGCGTCAACAACCGTATCGCCTTTATGCGAGGGGCGCGAAATCGCCGTGCAGTGTTTCAGTCCTTGGCTTTTTCATATGGGACTTTAAGCGGTAACCTTATCATTTTATTTACGGGAAATGCAAAGTAAACTCCTGAGCATGCTTATCTATTTTCGTTCTACAATTGAGAAGCATACATTCAAAACCAGACATGTCCAAAATCCCGAAAATGAGTAAAATTCCCTTTCTAAATAAACTAGATGTGTTACATACGGGTATGAACTCAGGCTCCATAAAAAAACACACGTCTTATTGAAATGGGTATGTTTATTCTTAGTTGGTGCTATAAAACATAATGTTTTTTCACTTTTTCCTACAGCTAGATAAGGTGGACATGTCTGGTTTTGAAAGTTGGCTCCTCAATTCTGGTTGGTATTTTTACATGACATGAAAAAGCCGTTTTTTGGCCATTCTGAGGAGCCCGAAACATTTTTTCTAAGCATTTTACCTAAAAACAAAAATAAAGAAGCATAATTTTAAATGTATTTTCTTTTCGTAAATAACAATATCAAACGCACATTTGGCAGTATCTGTTAGAAAACTTTCTCTTAGCATGCTGCAATAATGCTCGTGTGGCAGCTGTGTAGGTCTCTTAAAGGTCAGCAGATTAACTTGAAAGGCAACAGACGATCATGAATGTTGAACATATGTTACGGTACCCGCCTGTTCATGCCGTCGAACGGTGTGCAAGGCTTCGGCTGTTCCAAGATTATTCGAATAATCTTCACTGCGCGTGAGTGATGTCTGCTTAGGAACATCTTTCAACGAACGTTACATGTGAATATATTTCAGGTTCACCACTACTCACTAAAGGATAGTTTATAGCAGGCTAAAATTTGTATTTTTGCGGTCATTTTTAGATGTAAAAATCTTGACGCAGAATATTAAAAATGGTATAGGCATGAACAATACGTAGAGGCACGAGTATTTTGCGTATTGATTGTAGGTTAGGTTGAACGCCAATAACCTGTACATCACTGTAACTTCCGTTATTAGACGACAGATGTTTTGACACACCTTAGAGGTTGCTGGCCAGTAGTAAATAGTAAAATAATTCGTGGGGCTACCCACTTGTACGGTTAGGAGCCAATGGATATTCGACTTTGACCAGTGTGTGTATAGTACTGAGAAGTCTAGACTGCTATCAGATTAATACGCGAAATACTCGTACCTCTAACAATACGCCATTATATTCAATATTACATCAAAAATGATAGGGACCCCCCCCCCCTGAATGTGTCATAGATAGAGGCCAGATTATCGCGTATTGATTCTAGGTCAGGTTGAATGTCAATATTGTATACTTCACTGCTCCTCCTGTGATTAGATGACACCTGTTTCAACACATATTTGACGTCAGCAAGCCAGTGATAAATAAGGAATAAGTCGTGGTGATAACGCGTGTTACGGTTGGAAGCCAATGAATATTTGACTTTAGCCAGTGTGTGTGCAGAGGTCTGAGAAATCTACGCTGTTGCCAGATTAATACGCGAAATACTTGTGCCTCTGACCTCTACTCATAGAGGATAGTTGTCGGCAAGAAGACTGAAACTGCACGCCATTTCAGTGACTTGCGCCTAGAAGCTAGTGTGAGACGTGAGACGCGTGCTGCTCTTTAAGAAATAATTTGTAAATTTGCCAGACGTGCGTATTGGAGCGCTAAGAAAGTAGGTATGATAGAATTGTTTTCCAGACATCCGTGGTAACACTAATAAACTTTTTAAAAATCAGTAAAATGTATACTATAGTTACCAGTCTTGTATTGTAACAAGTCTAAAAGTTTGCATATTTACAAGGCGGAAGTACGGTAATTGTCCCGTACTGCGTTCAGGTTAATTACTTCCTAAACATTTTAGGAAGTTTTTTTACAGTGTGTAACGTTCTTACTAGTTAAGAACTTCTAGACTTCGAACTTGTAAAACATGTCTACCCAGGCGCCCACCTTAAAGGAAATCGACTATTAACGAAAGCTCCACGCTAATAGACCAGGGTACGAACAAGCCACAAAAAAAAAAAACATTATATGGTAAATAATACAAGTGTGTGGTAAACAAAAGTACATCGTCAAAACCCGTCATGTAACGACAACCTTCCATGTGCTTTTGAAATGCAAAATTCGAGCGTGATCCCCTGGAAGTTGAATCCGGATCGTCATGATGAGAAACGAGTGTTATAATCATTTAATCAGCGCAGCGCTTGTGTGAAAGATAACATGGCTTGGATAAGTACAAACACGAATATTAAAAGCTATAGGAAAACAAATCGGATCGAATCTTGACCTCCAATAATGAGTAAAAGTGTTTACCATAGGTGCCGCACAGTAATTTCAATCTTTTAGGAACAACTGTCACAAAATTGACACTGAAAGTATTACATTTAGTACTAAGCAATTATTTAAGATAAAACAAACGATAATCTATTTAAAATAATTGCACGGTACTAAACGTATAACTTTCTGTAAAAATTTTGATAATTTGTAAAATAACACTCAATAGCATCCTGAAACCCCTGGGAAAATTGAGTATGCGTTGTATCACACTCACAAAATTAAACGTTTGAAAAGATCATAGTTTTTCAATAAACATAAAGAACTTTAACTACAGAAGGAACAATCGGAATTTAAAATGGTTTAAGCTGTCCTTATTAGTAACGTTGTTTATTCAAGAGAACTTTATAAAACATTCAAAAAACAGAGCCATCATTCGAAGGAAAACACATTTGCTGCAGGGAAAATAAAAGGTGTTAAACGACCCATTAGAACAGATAGAACTCTCAGATAGTGATCCGTGAACGCACTAACAGCTTTAACGAGAATCCCGATAGTAATCCAATGAAATGCTGCATCCCGTATCTACACGAGCAGATTGAACGAATTTGTTTGTGAAGCGAGTCTCCAAAAACACAACAAGCGCTGTAATAATAAACGTTACGTCAAATAGGACATTACACGCACACAAAACATGTACGAGAGGTACGCTACAAGTTGTTTTGTTCACCGAATGTGTTTAAAATAAAAGCAACCACTTCAGCATATTAAAAGTTTTAAATAACCTGATAATGCTAAGAGTGATTCTACACGAGGGCATGAAATGTGGCGTTTGAACGCGAGCTAACGCCAATGTGCCAATCACAACATAAATAAATGGAGGCGTCAACGTGGCTAGACGAGTGCTTCAGACGTTGTTCAAGATGGCGTTATCTACTGCGTGAGCGCTTTTAACGCGGAAGAATGTGTTAGCGACACCAACGCTCTAGCACTGAGCTGTTTACACGGGCGTTCATAAGCAGTTGAAACGTGCCCACAACACATCCTACCAGAACGGCATTCATACTAGAAACGAGCGGCAATACGCCCAAATCTGCCGTCTCGAATGCATTCGTGTAGAATAGCCAAAAACAACCTTGCGTCGGGGTGTTTCTGGCGCTCGTGTAGAATCGCCCTAAGTGATAAAAACACCAAGCTACTATATATGTAAGGACTGTTCTCAGTTCTCAGGCATTAAAGTTAATGCCATGCCATCCACAGGATACTTTAGAATAGTACATTTTAGTTTTCATTAGGCACACGTTACCATAGATAAACAGTAAAGTAAGTGGGCTCTATGTCTGGTCGACAGCGACATGGTTAGACACAACTTGGTTCAATGACAGGAGCTGGGAGAGGAGTGAGCCGCGGCCTTTGTTAAGGAACCATCCCAACATTCGCCTGGAGTGACTTCGGGAAACCGTGGAAAACCTACATCAGAATGACCGGAGTCGGCTGGGGATCGAACCCGTATCCTCCCGAATGCGAGTACAACGTGTTACCGTTGCGCCACCTAGCTCGGTACCACAGATAAAAGAAGTTTCATTTTAAACAAAGTCAAGGACGTCGTAATACGCACTATGTTTGAAGAATAGTTGCTAAGATGTAGCGTGAGGAGTAAAAAATAAGCTGCATTTATGGCACATTGAACAAGTAAATGTGGTAATACAGTCAAAAGGGAACTTTACACTGGTACGGTCTTACGCTCTCTAGCATGAATTATAATTTGACAAACAAGAGGACACAACTTTAGTAGTACAGGCACAGACACTCTCATATCTACTAACACTGTACCAAAACACTGCAGTAATTGAGAATTCTAGTAGTGATCCTAGCGGCTTCGACACTAACTTAACTTACTACTTTAAAACTATATAGACTCTAAATGAAGCATGACATCATTAATGTGAGTCCAACATGGTCTATAGTGTTCGTTATTGTTGTCTTTTACACATATTTTTCCGGCATTAAAAAGCAATTATTTTGTGAGAAATTCGTGGAGACACTTCAAAGAATGCATGCATATTTGTGCAGTCGAAAAATTTTTCTCAGCTGAGAACTTTACAGTAAGAATATAGCAAATATTTTCAGTAAGCTCAAAAAATAATTTTTTAATGGAGAGTGACAGGCATTTTTTATGTTTGTTTTTCTGACACAAAAGCAAAACCACACTGAGTGAAAGTCTCTTTCTAATCATCCAAATGCTCATGTACAAACAATACCGTCGCCATTATCCTTGGTTCTCAGCATAGATTCCATAAATCGCGTGACAAATGTTTGACCATGTAAGTACGCAGATCTATATCGAACGATCACTATCATATATCTACTATATGGTTAAAACGTCACTGAACAGTAAGCCGCTTATCAGTAACTAATTGAAGTCAATAATGGTTACACATTTTTACACCAGTGTCCAGACAATAACTTCTAAGGCCTAGCTGCTGAGGTAAACAGCGATGTTTAAACACATTCCTTTCATAAATAAATACGTAAATTTTGACATTCATTACAAGAATTTCAAGCGAAAATGCGAGGCAAGCACCTGTTGGTAGGCATCCTTCGCCATGCACGAGTCGTGCCTGTTGCATATACTCCAGGCGACCGCCAAAGTCGACGCCTTCAAGACAATCTACCGGCCGACATGCAGATGCAGTGCAGTTTCCTGCGGGCCGGTTATATCTTGCTAGCTTATTGGTGCAGCAGACAGTTTTAACCTGAGTTATGTCCTAGTACAATCAGACACGCACTCGCGTGGTAGTGCAAATGGGTATAAAATGGCTACGCCTATCCAAAACATCTAGGCGAAAGTTCATTTGCTCTATTCAGACATACGCAGTGGTAAAAAATGTGTGGATGCATTTATTTTCATTTGCGACTTCAGATGCAAGTGATGACCAGTTTTATACATTCTTGTTCTATTTCTGTGCTGTGTTAGTAGATATAGCAAGTAGTGATAACAATCAACCAATTGGAATGTCGTTGTTTCAACTGCGCACTCAGACATTATGCTGCCCCGCTTGTGAAAAGAGCTCCTTTACAGTCGAGCACAACTGCACTTCACACTGAATAGAAATTACCTAACAGATGAAATGTCTCCGGCAGTAAGTAATTATCACTGTATCATTGTGACAAGCTTGTCTTCGAAACCTTCTGTTTTTTTTTATATGTAGTTTATGTTGCTTCGTGCAGTCTTACGTCTCAGTAATTGCCTGTGTCGTCATTATTATAATATTTAGGACCCGGGTGAATATGTTAGTGTTTACACAAAAACATACTCAATAAACAACTTCCAAGTTTCGCAGTAATGCCTTGCAAGCTGTACAGAAACAAAATAGACAGCAAAAAAACCAATTTATTTAACACTAGTAAATTTTAAACAATTGCAATCATGAGTAACGTCTTTTACTATACGAATAACATTGCAAAACACTACCTTCCTTGAGTACCTCCTTCCGTAATCCCTTCTTGTGTAGTGTCTTTGTATCCAGTAATTGGATGTGTTGTAATTACAATGTATAGAATTTTATTTGAAATACTGGTTATTTAGTTTGGTCTCTCACAGTATATTTTTAATCTAACACACTCCTTTAAACGGCTTATTACGAATTTTTATTTTATATTTATGTTCTGACAATAGCTAATATTTCCTTGATATATTTTTATCTCGCCTGTTTTTCTGGGAAAACGCAAGGCAGCAACGGAGTAAGTACACGCTATCACTCAAAACCCTTAGACTACTATATTCCCAACGCAGACCGGGAAAAATATTGTGCCGACTGCAAGATTCGCAAGCAACACGTTTCTTGTTTATCAATGATTGCTTATCGGTACGGGCAGCGCGCACACTTCATGTCACGACCTCCGTTTCTGGAAACAGGTTCATGAACGTAATGTTTACATTGTCTTCCCTCAGCTACATCTGCAAGCTATAAATTTTCCCAGGGAACGTATGTGTAAAAACGAAACTACTGTTAATTTTCAAGCTTACCATTCAAGGTCGTATGCTGAGTTAGTTGTTTACGAACCACCGTAATAAGGAAGCCAGTGTTGACACAGTGGCTAGAGCACTCACCTCCCAACTTCGTGTTACGGGTTCGTTTCCCGGCGGGGTCAGACCAAGATTCTTCGCATGTGGGTAACGTGGCGGACGTTGACGTTGGCGGACGAGTATACTCGTGGTCCTCCCGCTCCTGCGGGTTTAGTATCTTCTCCATTATATAGCTTCAATTCATGTAACACTCAGAAGGCTGATAGATACCTACGGGCGTCCAAGATAGAGTCTGCTTTCGGGGTGATAACCTACCCTTGAACATCCTACTCATACGCTACTAGGCGTTTTCGAATACTCACCCGCTGGTGTAGAGTAGGTTACCTCAATCACGTGACCAGGTTTTGTCGATCATAAAGATTTGACTAACGCCTGTAATGCTATCCTGTTTTTTTTAAGAAGGCGGGTACAAAATTGATCAAACATATTTTTATACTAAAATCGGGTGAGTATTCGAACAGGAGTATATTTTACTCGGGTTCTGTTCCGAACATCTTAAACAGAAATTTTGGCTGTCTCACCCTACCCTCACGAGGTTTTAAAAACGCTTATTGTTTTTTTATTAAAACCGACAATCATATAGGTCCAGTAAATCTTACCAAGACACCTATTGGAAAACTTCGGACTCGGGTCACTTACGGAAATAAGAAAACAAAGGAGTTTCGAGAATGAAATAAAAAAGAGGAGGGAAACGGTTGAAACTGAATAGCCGACCATAAAACAGACCCTAAAAGCCTAAGCGAATGACACGCGGACAGTACGAAAACGGCCGTAAAAGCACGTGGTGAGGACCATCGACGAGTTTTACGATGCGCGTGCAGCTGCAGAGCCTGGGGTAAGATACGTCCGCTTGTTCTCGTGAGTACGTACCGTCTGTGGGTTGCTGAAAATCACCTCCCGGATTGTTTCCTCTCTAGCTCTGACAAACAAGCTCATGTCTGGAATATTAACGACGGAGAGTTAAGGATATGCTAGGCAGTTTATTTCATACTGTTGCACAAAAAAATCAAAACTTTTTAAACGGAATTATTTTAAGAAATTCAAGACTAAGAGCAGTCGTACTATGTTCTATTTGTGTACACGTTTTGCCAAATAATGAACCGTTCGCTCGCAAACAATATTTTGCTTGATTTTGGGCTGTTTGGATATGAAAATGGCTGATACTTTGGGAGAAAAATCTGAAAAAATTATGTGTGGGTTATTGCTACCAATTACATTATGTTCGTGGCAAAACAGCACATGGATTATTCGATTTGAAAACTATACCTATTGGTTTAAACAATACTTCCAAAACCACTGTTAAATTACCGGACGTGGCTTTAACAGATCTTAATGCTATTACTGTGTGAAATTTACGAACTTCTAAAACAAGTATGCTTACTGGCGGTACATTGTTAATATTAAATTAAAAAAAAAACAATTTAACTTGTTTTACGTAGGATAATTCACGAAGAGTTACCACCATACAGTGGGCTAATTCCTCAATACCATTTCGAACAAAAAAATACCATACACATAGGGGTCCATAGTTAAATAAAAACCGACAGTTGTTCTGCTACGTATAGTTTACCAACAATTGGCCCATTTCACACAGGATGTCATAAACAATATGCTCAATTCCTGAGACACGTGACTGGTGTGGTTTATCTGCGACTGTTGACGCTCGAATACAAACAATATAGTTTGATAAAACTTCCACGATTTACTTTTCAATTTTACTGCTTGTGCTTCAAAAGTTGCGAATTGCTCTGAAAATACTGGGAACAGGACTCTTATGAATACTAATTTATTTTTACTCTAAATGATGTAACGTAAATAAATTCATGTGTATAGCGGTAGCTACTGGTGAATCATCCTGTGTGCTGTGTAGATGTAAGTGATTAGAGAGAGAGAGAGAGAGAGAGAGAGAGAGAGAGAGAGAGAGAGAGAGAAGGCGATGTTATAACGTGCAGACAGTCTCCCCTGAGAGCGGAGCGAATTATTATAAAAAAAATCTTTCAGTACTCTCTTGCAACGCGATTTCATACTTTGGATGTGATCGTCTACATTTTTCACTACAAATGAAGCAATGTCATTCCAAAATGGAAATGTTGGGAAATGGAGGAAAACAAGGAGGAGGTTCGAGAAACCTGATATGCCCCTTCAGGTCGTCTGCCTTGGACACCCAGCTGTGCGCAGAACTTTGGCCGTTAATACATCATCATTCGAAAACTGCTCAACGTGTCTAAATTACGTATGCATAGGAAAAACATTCTGAGAACGTTACACACGTGAATACTCGTTTCTGGTTCACCATTACTCATTAAAACATGTTTCCTAGCGCCCGATTATGGCGAAAATTGATGTTTTTGTGGACCTTTACAGGAATGAAAATCTTAGCGCAGGTTTTTTTTTTTGTTACAGGCGGGTACGGTATATCTTTATGTTTAATACTGCATTATAAATCTATAAGGTCACCACTAGATGTCTCACAGAGACGAATGGTCGGTGAGGAGACTGCACGTAAGTTCAGTAGGCGTGATGCGCGAGTTGTTTCGTCCTAACCATTTCCATAATTCCAGACCCAGGCGGCCACCCCCTTGTTGGCACGGCCCTGCAAGGAAGTGTGGATGACCTCGGCGAACAGCAAGCAGACTTCAGAGCGGCTGGTGATGTATCGAGCCCGCTGGAGCCGTGTGGTCCGGCGACTGGTCGGTAACGAGATTGAGGACGAGGAATCAGTCTCGCCCTGGGGAAGCAGGCAGGGGGTCTGAGTGGAAGAAGCCTGCGACCACTTTTTGATTGCCTTGAGGTCGCCGCAAGCCTCACTTCGTCCCGGGGAAAATGTTGCTGCGCCCAGGCAAGCGAGCCGGTCTGTTGTGGGAAGTAGTCTCGCGAACTTAACCTCTCACCCCGGTGTAAAAACATACCTGCCTCGCCTCGTCACAACAAGACAGTCCTCAACACCCAGCTGAAGGCAAGCGAGAACATGTACTCCTGCGATCAGGAACGTCACGCATATTTTTAAACATGAATGTAAACTCTCCTCATAGAACGCCATTTCAGAACGTATTTGTCAAACAATCTAGTTATACTTACAAGTACTTCTTCAAGTTGTCCTCAAGGCCAGGCCGCCCAGCTTCGGCTGATATAAATTTATCCGAAATCTGCTCAGCGTGTGAGTAATGTCTGCTTAGGAATAGCATTAAAACAACGATTCCATATTTTTTTATTTTCCTCTATAAATTTTTTATTTTTACGCTGGCGAAAACGGGTGTTTTGCAGTCCTTTTGAGGTGTTAAAATCTTAGCGTGGTATCTTTAAGGCGCCCGCCTGCCTGCCTTGTAGCCAGCGTTACAGCGTGCTAGCAGAACGCTTTTATCTAAGAAGCTACTAAACGTGTTTATAATGTTTGGATTTACGAAAAGAACAAACACTTCAAACGACCTCGGAATAGTAGTTTTAAAACATCGCGTTTATTCGAAAGACCATTTCACAGCACCTCAAAATAACTAAAAACAGCTTTTTCAGTCTATTATGTCTAAATAACTACTGAAGGTATTCTTGTGAGACTACAATAGAGAGGTGTATTGGACTTTACTTAAAACTTTCCATCAATAAAAATATGGGGTCACCGCTGAAAGTGTCAGTCAGGCGAGTGTCCTACGATACCCCTGCACGCGGTTTTAAAGTCTTGCGGTAGAGGCGATACCGCGCCAAATGAGCCAGTCAACATCGCCTTCGGAGTCGTGTCTCACTCACACTAACACACGGGCACCAGGCGGGCGCCTTAAGGTATAGACAAGTACAGCACACCCTTTACGCGTATATATCATACTAAGTAATAAAACGAAAGGGTCACCACTGAATGTCTTAGAGGCGAGATGTCGGCGAGAAGACTCCACGCCAGTTCAGTGACTTACGCCTGCGGGTTAGAGAGAGGCGTGAAGTGTGCGCTGCGTTGTCCTTATCGCTCCCGCACATACAGTTGTAGACTGGATTTCCGCCTGTGGAAATATTGTCGGAAGATTCTGTTAGCCGGTAGGTTTACTAGAATATCGTCCGTTTTTTCTCCACAGAAGATATACTTGCAATAACATGAGCTCAGTGACAAAATTTCGCAAAGCTGACCACAGAACATACATAATAACTGTAGTTGTCTTTCCCTTACAACAACCGTCCTTTGGAAACTGAAAGTTCAAAGATTTATCATTATTTAAATATTGTAGGGTGTATATTTTTTACGTGTGCCAAGAAGAACTAGACATAAAACGTCAGTCATTCCCCATGTGCACTGAGAAATATTAAGAAAAAATGCGTGGGAACTAGATGGGTTACAGTAGACAGCCACGTAATGTGTAGGGGGAAAAAAACTTTTGAATTCTTCATGCGGCGTAGTGAGCTCGGGCGGAGGGGGAAGGAAAAATGTCGGGACGGCCTCGCAAGTAAACTAGACCTGACACCTCGCACGATCTCCTCTCCAGGGTCTACTGAAGAGCTGGAGCTAGAGAGGACTTGGCAGCCAGATATTTCAGGGCAGGACAGTCTGGAAACACTTGGAGTGGCGCCGTGGTAGACCTACAAACCCTGGGGGAAAGGAGGTAGACCTACTTCGGGCCAAGGACACGACACTTCAGGGCGCACCGAGCGAGGAGCCGCAACGATAACTTGCTGGAGGGAGGACCCGGGTTTGATCCCTGGCGCCGGCCATCCTGATATCGGTTTTCCATAGTTTCCCGAAATCACTTCAGGGGAATATTGGGGTGGTTCCTTAGGGGAGGGGGGTGATCACCGAAAATGTTAATTGTTCTAGTAATTTTAATATTTGTAACATATATTGCATATATTGCTTGTTTTTTACTCATATATTGTGCCTGTTTATTACAGAAATGAAATTTTTTTTAGCTTTCACAACGTTTGTATAATGGCATGTCAAAGTCCTAACTTGGATAAAATGGTTTTATGATAGAAAGTTATCCTATACAAAACCACAAAATATTTTTTTTTTAATTTAAAATAGGTATGGAGTTTCTTTTAACTTTAGCTTCAAATTTCAGCATTTTCTTAGCTACAAAAATATTTTGTTTTTGTTTTTATACACGAGAATGGCCTTGTAGTCAACAATTAGTCAGCGCGAATTGTTTTAGTTAGTTGATTTTGGTGTCGTACTTAAATGATCGTGATATGCAAATTTTGATTTTGACAAAACATTATGCAAAAAAGTATGACAGATAATTTTTTTTAAAGAGCAAAATTTAGTCACAATTTATCTATAACAGGAGAAAATATCTGGTACAAATATATAAAAGAAACGTAATGCTGAAAACTAAGACTTGAGGTTAGTCGAGGCTGGGCGAGATTTCCGACCGGAGTGGAGTGGAGTAGAGTGGAGTGGAGTGGAGTGGTGTGGAGTAGAGTGGAGTAGAGTAGAGTAGTGTAGAGTCAAGTAGAGTAGAGTTGCATAGAGTAGTGTAGATTTTTCAAGTATCAACTGTTGGTTATCATGCTCGAAAGAAAGGTATGATGCTGTAAAACGAAACTGGCCAGTTGTCGAGGAAATAATTGTAAACATATACAAAACCACAACGGAGTGAAATGAAATGCACAGTACTCAAGGTATTGAAGAAAGTCTCACGAAACTAATATTACAAGTAATATAAATGAAATAACATAAAAGTGCTGCTGTTGTCGCATTTAGTACAATATTTAATAAGTGCATTTAAATTTATTTTCCATTACGTTTGAGTGTCGCATACTTAAAACTTCAAAAACGAAAACAAGCGAATTTTTACAAAAAAAATTGATTCGCAGGTGTTAGTGGCGGTTAGAAGAACTTTGCGAAACAGATGGCTACTGGAGAGACCAATTTATTAACGAAGTGTTTTTTTTTTTTTTTTTCATAATGTAATTTTTCAGTTCATTGGTGGTTTTAAGTGTTTTCAAATAGCACAAGGCTAATGGTAGGGGAGACCGAAGAAAGAGACAGGAAACTAACATGGCCTGAACGAAGTAACAACAACAGCATCAGTCTGAAGTGATTTCGTAAAACCTTGAGCAAATTGAATTCAAGAAATCCGGACCTGGATCTGAACCTTGTGCGAGCACATGGGCGTTTTTCTGCATCAACCGACTATGCGCCAATTGTTATTTATGTACAAAATACATATTTCATATTTGAAGCTGACTTACATGAAGCATTTTAGCTCTACGTCATGTTATAAATAACTTACAGAACTAATATATTTTATACGACAGTTTACAATATGAAAAACTTTCAGCGTGTTTTACGTATAACAAACAATTGTCACGTAATCAGTTTATGCATAACTCCCCCTCAGTTTCACTAACTTCAGTAAAATTTGACAGTTCTGAGGAACCTCACTTTTTACATGCTATACATTTTGACGCATTGCCAGCAGACACTTTTTGGTGCTAAAATTAAATTGAGAAGTCCATTTCACAGTTTGTACAGAAAATTTATTCTTGTATTGTGATCGTCAATATTAGTGCTGTAAATATATGTCAGAATTTACTCGTGTTATAGGAAACAAAGTTTACCACTGCGCCATTTGACTTAGTTCATGTCCGTAAATTTTTGGCAATGAAATAATTTAATAAAATACAATATTTATTGAACTGTATCACATAGCAATTACGTAACTAAATATTATTCGCAGCTAACAGCACGTTATAAAAAAACATCAATGTTGGATTATTATTCAGAACAACTTTTATGAAGAAAAAATTACACAAAGGTATCATGTTCGCTGGCATGAACATGAAAAATCTACATCTGAATCTCTTTGTACGGAGGATAACACAAAGAGACAAAGGAGACCATTTGTCAGTGCCTACGCTAGGATTCAATGCAACCATCGTAACCCCTGCAGCCAGCACTGGGAGGCGTACAAACCACTCCACCTCTCTATCGATTTACGTCCTCCGCAAAGTTCGGTAGCTGTACAACGGGGAGCATCTCAAGTTAGATTAATCAGTCAGCGGTATCCATGCAAATTGGTTTTCTGCTCCCTTCTTTGGCGTAGAAGTTTAGTCCCCAAAATACCACTAAAAGTATGCAGACATAAGAAGTTTCCCCCTGCGTGATTTACATCAAGTCACTTTCCAATTACAACTGTTTCGAAAATTTTCCAAAAGTTTTAGAAGCTATGAAAATGAGTTAAAATCATCCTTGACATCGATGCTATACTACAAAGACCTCAGTTTACTACCGACTTCCGTTAAAGTGAACGTTAATTGAACAAACATCGCTGTATTTTTAACGAGTTCGCAGTTACACACGTATTGCATCTACAGTTTTTTTAATCAAGAGACACTAAACTTATGAGTAAAAATAGTTTCCAGCATTCTGTGAAAATTCTCGAACCACAGATTTAAGTACGTAATATAGGCCCTAATTTACAAGAGTGTTCTTGTCTTTTTGATCAACAACAGACAATGTCATCATTTTGGCAACGCTGATCATCACAATACCAATTTTTTAGCACAGGTTTTTGTCTAGTTTATATGCCGCGCCAAGATATTTCACTTACCAACAAGACTACTAGACTACCATCTCTCCGGGACCAGTAAAGTTTTTTTTACCATTAATGCTTGTTTAAATAATATTACTGTGCACCTTTATCTATGTTAAATAATAAGCTACTTTCATAATATCTGACAATTGCTGGAAGATAAGAAGTAATACATTATTCCTTATCTTCCAGCAAACTCTACGGACTAAGTCATCGTAGATAAGTTTTCCAACTTTCTAAATGTGACGTTAACACAATGACCTTTGCGAGTACGTTACTATTTCGAAATTTACTTCCGTTCTAAACTCTTAATTTTCCCTTTATAAAGTACGCAATTTCTAATAGTATTTCGCAAATGGTATTACTAAGACAGTAATGAAGAATAAACATTAATCGCGAGTAAATATCTCAAAAAAATATTAACGTACAAAGAAAGTCTTTTCTAACTGTGTTACAGCTGCGAAATAATGTAACATTGCGGTCCGCTCAATTCTCGAGAAATAAAAAAGAGGCCACGAGACACTGGTGCATGAGCTGTGCTGTAGCGTGGTACGAACAAAGTTTATTTTTTCATGTATAAATATTAAATGTGTTTTCAACGCGTTTATTTACGAACGCAGACACTTGAAACTATGTTTCTATAGTTTTAAAATTACCGTCCACTTATTAATAACATGATTGCCAGCTCGTCAAAAGTGGTGAAAATGACTTTTTGACATTGCTGTAGCTGGGAAAATACCAGCCGTAGGCCCTAATCGTAAAACAAATTGATCGAGACTTACGTTTGACTTTAACACATACTTTTCACAAATATAATAATAGATGCACGTCTTGAAACACACTTTCTACGAAAACACTACACGCTAGTTTAGTACTCTGCGCTTAGAGGCGAAGTGGTGTGTAACGCACGTACTGAAGTCGACTAAACACCTTCCGCGTTTCCGCATCTCAAACAAAAACGAAAACCTATGCTACAAATAACTCTTAATTGCGAGTATAATATTATTGATAACTTTAGTGAGCGAAAAAAATGTTTGAGATAATTCGGCAACATGCAATGCTCTGGTAATACTTGGGTCAGTTACGTTATTTTCAGCGAGCGTCGTGGAGCAGTGGTTAACACTCGCCTCACATTCGGGCGGACCCAGGTTCAAGACCCGGCTCCGACCATCCTGATTTCGGTTTTCTATGGTTTTCCGAAGTCACTCCAGGTGAATACTGATGGTCGCTTAAAACAGGCCTTCGCCGAATCATTCACCCTTTTCTTAGTGTACCTCTACCAAGGCTTTATGAGTGTTCTGCCCTAAGGCAAGTTAGAAACCATGTAGGGTGCCGGGTGATGTAAACCACGACAATATCCGAGGTCGATTCTGCGGTGATTCGATATTGTCTTCCGCAGTATGGGTATGAGGAGACAACACAACACCCAGCCCTGAACAAGGAGAGGGCCCAGGGGCGCCGGAACTTGGGGGGACATGGGTACATTGTACCACTTTCCTCACACTTTTTCCAGTCTTTACATTATAAAGATAAACAATTTATCGAAACGTATTTTTGATCAATTTATGAAATACTTCCTTCACTCACAATCCTAAAACATGGCTCCATCAATCTTTATTTATTTTATAATTTAAACATTGTAAAAAAATGGGCGGAGTTTGATCCCGACCGCCCAGATTGCAGCGCCAAAGGCGTACAACACTCTCGGTACCTTAGTGAACTGCAGTCAAAAAAGGGGGTCAAGCAAAATACATTGGTAGATAGGCGAGTGTTAAGGCCTGTACTTCTACGACCGTGACTAGGGTATAGTTTGTAATGTAGCCTAGAGCAGCGGCTGTAGCAAAGAGGTTGTACTTATGGCCTGCGTACTTCCTCCTTGGACAACGCTCGCGGAGGGCTGCTAGGAGGAAGGAACCGCTGCGCACGGAACGCGACTACACAACCACATCACCGCCACGGCGGATGGAGGGAGGGGAGACTCAAGACTTGGTGTAACCCTCGCCGAGTAGGGCCCAACTTGGTTGGCAAGAGCAGGCGGTAGGATCACCAAACTTGCGCGCCGACAAAGCCAGGGCCGCCCACGACCGCAGCAGCACGGTGCCCGAGGGCGAAGGGAGAAGGCAACATCCGACTGCGAGTCACGTCTTGTCGCGAGAATAGTGAAGTCGTTACGTCACCCCTACGCACCCTATCTCGTGACCGTGCTTCCGTGCTTGCCGTTCACTTAGGAAGCAGCAGCTGAAGAACCGCGACATGACCAGGGAGCATATAGTAAGACTAACTCCGTCGTTAAGTGTTATTCGGACCTTAACTTATTATTTTTTTTTTTTTCGTTTGAGGCACGGAAGATGACAAGGCGATAAGCAGACTACTCTTATATGTGCGTTAAACACTGCCTTGCCTCTAAGCGCAGAGTACTAAACTACCGTACAGTGTTTTCGTAGAAAAGTGTTTTTCGACTAAACTTCAAACGATAGCCCTATTATTTTATTTGTGGAAAGTATGTGTTATAAAGTCCAATGCAGGTCTCCATTACTTTGTTTTACAATCATGGCTGGTATTTTTATGGCTACAGCAATGTTAGACAGCCATTTTTACCACTTCTGAGGATCTGACAGTCATTTTTTAATAAGTGGACGGTATTTTTGAAACTATAGAGACGTAGTTCAAAGTATGACTTCTTTCCGTACATGAAAGCATTGTAAACACGTTTAACAGTTATACATGAAACAAACACTTTTCGTACAACGCTACATCATAGCTCATGTGCCAGGTCCAACTAAATCTTAAGCGTGTTCAAGTACGAAATTCATGATTATATAGTTCTGCAAAATAATGTCAGTTTTGTAGACGTTGGTAGTGACTACATTTTCACCTTTTGGGATAAAATTTTCATGCATAGTACGTGTACACACAAGAGCACGTGCTAAGCCGAAAAATTATATGATACGCGTACGATGCTTCCAAAATAAACCAACGAACTTACTGAGGTGAAATAATTTACGCTGAAATTAGATGTCGCTGGTTATGTGATTAGAAAAAAACATATTTTTGTATTTAAAAAAAATGCTGAAAAAAAAAAACACCGAAAATTAGCGATGTCTTTTGCACACTCAAAAATAATAAATACCAATTTTTGTGAGCGTATTTATTAAAGGCACGTGTTTTAAGACTTAAGTCATTTCTTCACAATAATTATGGAAATAAAATTACACTGTATAAAGAACTATTTTTCAGTAAAGGATCATACCCAAAAAATTTACAATTACTCTACGATTTATACGTCTTAAAAGATCTATGGAGCGTCTTCCATTTTGTTGTTTGGGATGTTTATTTTCTTTTCCATGAACAAAACGAGCCACTTTTGGTTATGATCAAATATACAAGTTCGACATACAGGAAAAAAATAGGCCATTATATAAATCTAAATTTACACAGAAAAACAATTATCTGACGATCGTTTATATCATTTTTGTTTGATTAAATAAGTTAGAAAAGACCGAAGTTTAATTGCGAGCAAACTCTTTCAGTTTTCGTTAATCATTTCGGTTGCATGATCGTATATAGGAGGTTCGCGACATAGTGAGAACTTCGAAAGACCATCTTTCCTATGGTAATCATTATTAAATATTATATATTTTGGCCTCAGAAGTCAACTTCTCAGTACGCTACAATCAATACATGTTCAATTATTACTTGGCTTGCGTTGTTAATATTACAAACTGGTAAGAAAGTAGTCATTAACTGCAAAGGAAAACAAGTAACCAAGGTTCCAAAAGTATTTACCTTATCCTGAACCGCCCATAACAACCTGGCCTAAATAACTCACGACATCTGTGGCGAGATACTTTGTTACGTTTGCGATTAACTTTCGTCCAATTACGACAAAGAGGTTACCTCATCTTCAGTCTCATAACTAGGGACATCCGAATTTCGATTTCGTGACTGGTTGTACTTCAGAACAATTAAGCTCACATCCATTCATGATTGGATGGTTCCAGCACTTACTAGTCATAGGGGTCTTCTTACGAATTACAGACATTTTCTGTCTCAGTAATCTTTGATTGGCTCAATGAATAGCCAAACCTCTCCTTACAAAGACATGTTACCCTTAAGCAAAGAAGAGTTGCCAATATAAACGTGAGTTAGTGAAATCTAGAGCTAGTCAGAGTCATTTCGTGAAATTCGGATGTTACTCATAACTAGAGACCTAAACAATACGCGAGTTCACAAACCTGAAAACCAACCCGCAAGAATATAATTTTTCTCAAGAAGACGGTAGCTTCTCATTGATTGCTCGAAGGCACTGTGGTACCACACCACTGAACCTGCAATTAGTAACTTCTTTGTTACACGCTCAGCGCTGCTTAGAGACTGTCAAGTCAGCAGCCAATTGCGAAATCTCACAAGCTTACAACTGTCCGGATTCTAACTTTAACCATAACAAAATGCGAATTATTCTGATCCCTATTCATAACGCATAACTTGGTTACATAAACTCATTAAGATACACTATACATGGGTTACACTTAGAGCTGCCAACTTCTCGAGATTTACCGTAACGTTTCTGGTAACTCTACCCGCAAAAATGATCACGGTTAACTATTATTGATAGAAAATTAAATTATAATCAACTAAAAATAAAAAATAATACATTAGCTAACATAATTCACGCAATTTGAGAACATACAGGTACGACCGTAAAAATTGTTTGCATATGTGTATAAAAGTCATATTTGACATTATTTTTGCTTCAAGAAGTAGTTCCAACATTCTGACAGTTTATTCATTTTGGTTTCTAAAAATTGTTAAATACGAGAAATTCCGTATAAAACGGGATAGTTGGCAACCCTGGTACGCTACAAAGCACAGCGACTACTGATACGTGCATGCAGATTTCACAGTGGTTCTACATAGTTTCTGAGAAGCCATGTATGTCACATTTCTCCTTTGTTTATTTCGAAGAAAGAAAGCCACTTCCTTCGTGCTGACCTACATCAACGGTACGCAATGTCGTCCGACAGTTGCTGCGGAAGTACGCATTCGTAACTATACTATTACCAGAACTGTAGAAACCACAGACAGAAAAATAATCTAGGAGAGTCTCTTCCTGTGCAGATTTCAGCATTCCAAGTACTGCGGCTGAGGTTAGGTGCTTATTCAGGCTAACTAGGTAGCATTAGCCATTTATTAACATGAACAAAAACCTGCCTGTAGACAGTTCACGGTAAATTGAACACAGGTAGAAATTTTTAAAAGCTATTTTGCCTCTCCTTTAACTATTTTAAATACAAAATATTTCATGTTATTAAAACCAGTGTAAACGTTTCACTACTCTCAAAACTTAAAGACATTTATGGCCCCAATATAGTACTTATTTTATTACAAGTGTTTAGACGTAATCATTTAAAAGTTCAATTCACTCAATATCTTTGTATTTCAATTAATAATGTTTTGTTCTGATAGTATATCTTTCGTAGATAAAAACTTAAAATAGGCTTGCTTTGTAGAACTAAAACTACTTATAGAAAAAAAACTTAATACTTTACCATTCATGTAATACTCATGTTACAGCTATTGTAAAGCTGACTTCGGTCCTATAAACTCCAGGGTATCAAGACTGTATGGTAAATATCAACTCCAGTGCTCTCTTTCAGATAAATCATTTCTAGTGCGGCAATTTTTGTAAGTGTGGATCGAAACAGTCTCACCCAGCTGAATAAATATACGAAACTTTGTTGGTGTTCAGCTTAGTTTCTAGCATGTGCCAACGCGGTACGCACAGGAACAAGTTGTGAGCATGCGCTGTTTGTTTTTGCGCTGCGGAGAAAGGTGACGTCACAGCCAGGGACCGGCGAGGAAACCCCGTGCACGGAATACTAAATACTTCCCTTTGAACCTTTGTTTACGTATATCTATCGGCGCTTACATCGTACAGAAAAGAAGAGAACCTGGAAACAATACGGAATAGAGGATGGTACTGTGGTTTGCAATATACATTCTAAATACATGATTTAAAATTCGATACATTTTTAGAGCATATACATACATACATTATTTTTGTAACACAGCAAGATAAGTATAAAACGTATTTTTAATTATTAAATATGTGACTAACTGTTTGACTGATTCGAGCATAATTAATAAAAAATACACGCACAATAAAAAACTCACCCTCACGTTCTGGCAAAGAAAGACCTATTTTAAAGACGGCCAACAAAGGCATAAAGTGAAAGAGTCATGAGAATTGTTACACACAATTTAAACCAATTAATAAACCGACAAATTTGACTGAATTTCGTGTTTAATTAAGGAAAAATAATTTAAACACGGAGAACTTTTTTGTGTCACGACATTTTATTGTATAAAGACGCCACCAATTTTTGTTCCTTTTTGTAAATAGTCGTCCTAGCTATTACAAAATGCTATTTTTTTTTATTATATGTGAGTTTGCAGCTTACTTGGCGTTCTTATTTATCTTAGTCTATACATCGGAGTGCATTTTGCTAATAATTTATCGGTTGAGACATTTATAAAGGCACCCGCACAATTTTAAACATTTTAGTCTACACGCTTGAGAATATGCAAAGCAAAGAATGTAACAAAAATGCCTTAGCTATAAAGCAGCACAAAATTAATGTGTGAAATTTTAATTAGCTGTGTCAAGTTGCGGTGTTAGTTACTTGTTTAAAATATCATTCACTCATATATATAGCAGAATTACATATTTTTTAACATTGGTGGCATACTTATAGTAAAATGTTAACAAAATAGTACACCCTCCGGATATTCGCGAGAATGTTAGTCACTAAACTGTAGGTCATTCATGTTTATTTTTTGGTAATTCGTATGCGAACAACACCGGTTCAGCCGGTCGCCACCCGATGGCTACAAATCACACACGATCTTCGTATACTATGTGTGAGAGTTCAAAATTACCAAACTGTAATTTTGGTAAACGTGTGGTGACACCTGTACACGAACGAAAACTCGAGCATACGCCCCCTGGGCGTCGAATACTGCACAGAACTTCTAACGGTAGAAGATTATTCGCAAACTACTCAACGCCCTTGAGATATGTCTGTGCAGGAGTCGCATTCAAATAATGTTACTCACGTATATATCCATTTAAGGCACTCCGGTAAAACGCAGTAATTAACTGTTAAAGTTTCTTTAAATACGGCATAAATAAATGTTCCTGCGGTTATTTTCTGAGAACTAAAAAATAAAGAAAACGTGGAGATGTATACACTATACACTAATTATCTTTAGAAGTACGTCATAAAATGACATGGTCATAACTATCTCGTAGTGGGATAGGCGTGATGCGCGAGTGCGAATACAGTGTCGCCCTTGGTGTTTCCGTAATTCTCAAGGCCTCGAAAGTGTAAAATACGTCCACGCAGGCGGCCACCTTAAGGCACTACTAATATCTGGTTTTCAGTAATGCCTATATTTCCGCCACTTGTGTGTGTGTTTACAGTGAAATCCTCTTCAAATGTTTCGCATTTAAGAAGTTTCCTACTTAATAAGTTAACTAATTTCGCACCTTATATATATGAAAAATGTTATTATTTTTAAACCTTTTAAGAACATTTCTTAGTTGAAACGCATTATTTCTTTCTGTTCCACTACAAACATCTTAAAACTGTTTTACTGTATATACAGTACGAGTCTGAAAAACACCTACAAAATTCGGCAGGTTATTTGCTACGAAAATTCGAGAAGGAAACAATCAGGGCACCTAGCACCTAAATGGAACACTATGAGAGCAATAAGCACTTGAAAATTGAAACTGAAAACTGTGATTTCTGAAATATCGGAAACTATGCGAGATGAAAGGACAAAACCCAGAACATCGTTATGTTACCGAGATCTTTAATCCCACAGAAAATGCGCGTTCAAATCTTCTGTCATTATAAAAATAACAGGGGTAGCAACCCTTGCATTGCATATAACTATCGTTGCGTTTGGAAAGTCAAATATTTGAAGAAATTTTAAGAAATTGGCTCGTTTAACACGAAGGCAACCCAAAACACACGGAACGTGTACCTACGGTGAATGGTGAAAGAAGGACAACGTTTTCATTAAACCGTCAAAATACATGGCTTTGTACAAATATACACTGCGCTTTTCACGTTCATAATACAGTGGGCGCTATCGGTGTTGGTACTCCCATCCCCTTTCTTCCCAATTACCTCTACCAATGCCTTGTGCTGTTCGAGGGCACACAAAAGCGACGAAAACGAAATAAACCAAAATTACTTTGAGTTTAAAGGGGTAGTTTGCTAAATTGTTTATTACTTACGTGCGTTATTTTACCGAGCAATTGTAAAACGTCAGAATTTGTCTGAAAAATGCCGATAAGTTCAAACACACTGTCAATTTCTCTCTAAAGTTAACTTCTATGAGTACAGTAAAATATAATTACAAATTGTTATAAATCTTGTTGGAGTGCCATAACAGTGTTCACTGTATCGTCGTAAATCTCCTGTATCAGAGTTTCGAGAGGAGCACATTCCGTGGGTGTTCCGGCCTAGCGTATTCCAGTGCGGTAATCCTCTAGCTATCCCAGTTTGCGAGTCAGTAGTCTCACAGTCTTACGTGGCGCCTATAACTGTGGTCCTGCAGGGATTACCGCAGCCTCCAGTTGCACACAGATGCTCCATCACTCCACAAAACATTAATAGCGTGACGTACAGTCAGTGTTGCTGCTTAAGAGGCAATTGTACATAGTTAAGCTCTAAAACCATCCATTTAAAAGTGCAGCTTTCTCGAAGCCAACTTGCAAAAATCAAAAAGCAGCAACTTTCTGTGCTAAAGCTTTTACCGAGTAACTTATTACTGAAGAACAATCCCTGACGCCGAAATATCGTACATTTAATTTCGGCGCAAAAGATCATGCTTAAGAAATTCATCATTCTGTAAATGTTTGCTCATAAGGTTGGCAAATACTTTCTTGAACTGCTGTTTTGTAGACTTCCATAATGACTTTCAAAAACGTGTACATTGTAACTGGTGTTTTCAGCGCCTTAACATACTTTTTTTAGTTATAAGAGTTCTTCATGTTTTTGTGACTTCACATTAATGGGAATGTGGTGTAATCGTAACAGCAAACAGAAAAAAAAAATGTATATGCTTTATCAAAATTGTGAACATTTTAAAATTAAGCGTTGTGCAATGCAAATTACATCAAAGTAATTAAGTCACAATGTTTACTACTGGCTCAAGTATTTATTAAATTCACAGCAGCTACACGGAGAAATTTCTATTGAATCTGACAGTTCATTCGCCTTCAGTGTTTAAGGTTCTGCTATGTTTGCTTTTAATTTTATCATGAAATTTGAAATAATACTACGTGCGAACCTCTTAATGAATTTCATTGAAATTTCTTTACGGTGTTATGGTATCTTTAGAAAATACATTTAAGAGGCTGATTAACATGGTTATATTGCACAGTTTGAAAACTTTTAATACAAAATATAATAATTAGTCATTAAAAAAATATACATTGTAGAATTTTTTTAAAAATGACAAAGGTCCTTTTTTACACCTTTCTTACACTCGCAAAATAAAAAATTTGACAAAACATAAATCGTACTGAAAATGTAGAAAATAGATTTTGGCGACTTGAACACGCTTACGATGGTTAGTGACTTAGGTGAACTATAATCAAGCATGCGTGTATGTGTGTGTGGGGGGGGGGGATGTTTGCCTAATTATCTATGTATTCGTTTGGACGTCCGCTGATATATTGTTCGATTTACCTAATTCCTAAAGGAAGTGGCTACTTAGACACATAAACGTGAAGAACCTAAAAATAGTAGACAACTTCAAATTAAGACACTCGCATGAATCGCTAGTAATTCTGATAGCTGGACTGACTGGTCGCCAATTTTAATTTATGTAAATTCTGCCATCATATTCAGTGAGTGAGAAATTTTGGCCAGCGCTTAAGAGGGCATGGTACGTAATTCAACGCTAAAAGCATTAATCTATAGGTGTAAGTTTCTTGAAACCAATTTGCGAAAACTAAACAAAAGCAATCCTAGACAATAGTTTTAGCCAACGTTTTAAACAAAATTGTTTCCAGTGTTACGAACTTCTGAGGCACAATCTCTGACGGCGGAACCTCGTGCATTTAACAGCGGCGCAAGAGATCACGCGTAACGAATTAGTAACTCTGGATAAATATTTATTCATAAAGTTGGCAAATACCATTATCTAGAACTGTCGTTGACTATTTTATCCATATTGGCTTCGAAAAGAGCGTAGAAATCTATTGATGTTTTCAGCGTTTATTTATCTACCACGCACTGTTAACATCTAAGTCTTTAGCGCTGGTGAGGGGTGACATGAGGTGAGTATGGAGCAGCGTCAGAATGAAACGGCGGGGGAAACAGGAGATCCCCGAGATAATGCGCCGACCAACGGCACGATTCCCACAAGCGAAAATCCGGGGTCCGATCCCGCCGAGAATCGAACCCAGATCGCCTTGGTGGGAGGTCAGTGGTCTGACCATTGGCCACCGCGTCCTCCATCATATTCAGGTCAACTTTATAAATTATACGAATATATATTTTTTAACATTACGTAAACGCCAATAAGAGTTTTCGTGTAAGGTACTGTCTCACAAGTCGAAAGTTAATAGCGTCAAAATAGGGAATTTAGGGAAGAAGACACAAATAAGAATAAGTGAAGTATTACCTCATTTCATTAAATATTTTGTCTTCAGTTAGCGAAATTTCATTCGAAAAACGCATGACGTAGCAATTTGACTTACAAACGAATCTGGAAGTGGATATGATCGCGTAGTGGATACCGATCATGTAACATATATATATATATATATATATATATATATATATGTGTGTGTTTTAAGTCACTAGCGCAAGTATGTGAGTGCGTTGTGTTCAAACGCTCGTACACCCTCTGATTATTCAGTGGAAAAGTTATAGTTTTTAAGAACCGTGGCGCCGAAACAAAGCACCAAAGGTGTAATGTGCCACCAAGCTGGTTGTTTATACAATAGAACATCAGTGTCGACGAAAGGGCGTTGGCGTATACACCGACATACCGATACATCAAGGTCGACGCGCCAGAAACAATTCTATAACACGCCTGTCCTTGTCGGCATGCAGCCAGTATGTACGGGTGGCTACAGGGACACGGCGCGCATGCGCGGCCGTGCGCCAGCACACGAATGCGAAGTCGCCAACCGGATACGAGCATCCAGGACCTAGACGCTGGCAAGGTTATTTATAGTTCTGGTTAGAAAGAATAGAATTTATTATGGACGAGTCTGACAAGAGAACATTTCCACTCCAGCTGGAGTTCTTCAGATCTTTAGTGTGCCTGAAGATTGGAACCGATCCCAGTTCCTGAAACGTAACATCTTCTGTCGTCGTAGGAAGCCTACTGTTATCGTCTGACCTTAGAATGTTGGCTTTGTGTTGGAAGCATTGTCATTCAGTGTCCTACCCGCAACGGGATTGGTGTAGGCCTATACATTGGCGGTAACTGGGACTTCGTTTACACATTAGTACATACGTGGGGTGTTGCGTATTTTTCGTGTTGTGTAGTTTGAGAGGGGGAAAAAAAATACTATTTGAAGTTTTAAAAAAATGGATCATTTATAAAACGGAAAGTTTTGGAGTTAATGGAACTACATCTGGGGGAAAGATTTTTGTGGGACCATCGACACAAACAACATAAGAATATAAATCCGGCAATAGAAGTATGGGAAAGGATAAAAATAATAACTATGCAATGGCACACACAATATGAGAGTTATTGCAGCAACTGCCACATCCATCACCCTACATTGATTTGTCTAAAAACTGGCGACATATGACTGGTCAAGCATGAATCGGGCCAGTGTATAAATGACGACTGGTCATTTCTTAACTATTGGCAGTTTCCCTTCCAAGACTGGACTAATCGACTGGGCCAATGTGTAAATCCTGCCTAAGAACAAAGTGCGCAGATGGTGTCTGTCTTACACCGGTGGAGGGAGGGAGGGGAAGGAGGCGGTTGGCAGAGTGGCTACAGCACTCGCCTCCCACCGAGGCGACCCGGGTTCGTCTGTCTTACACCGGTGGAGGGAGGGAGGGGAAGGAGGCTGTTGGCAGAGTGGCTACAGCACTCGCCTCCCACCGAGGCGACCCGGGTTCGATTTCCAACGGGATCGGTTCCCAGATTCTTACGAGGGAATACTGCCGGACGATGTCCCTGGTCGGTGGATTTTCTCAAGGATCTCAATTTCCCCCGTCCCTCCGTTCCGGCGCTGCTCCATACTCAAATCATGTCACCCCTCTCACCAGCGCTAAAGACCTAATGTTAAGTGCTGACCAAAATATCTTCTCTTCTCACACTGGGATACTTCTCTGAAGAGATGGTCCAGGCGGTGGAAGTGACGCAAATACCGGACGACCGCCATGAAGCAGCAGACATTCATGAGTCCCGTCATCACGCCCAAACCTTTCACGTTGGCTCCAGCACGCGGATTACCCCCTTCCCCCATAAAAACGGCCATTCGCCTTCATTGCAGCCAATTGAGCGCGATTACTGCGTCGCTTTGAATGTCTGCGGGTGGCATGCATAATATTTCATTTCAGAAACACTCCCCGCAGCTTGGCGGCAGACGCTGCATGATCGTGGCATAATTCTGCCTCATTTCAGACTGCCCACTCCTCGTAGACACTATAAAAGACTGCGTAAATGCCCAGTCCAGAGAGAAACACTTTAGTTTAGTCAGGGTACAATAAAAAGTGGATCACACTTTATAGTTTCAGTATAAGTGGGTCTACGTATGCAATCGTCATTTACAACATAAAACATTAAAGCGATGATCCATCATTTCTACTGGTTTCACGATAGTATATTTTTATTTAGTTCCTAAACGATAGCATACATCGAAATATGTTGCACAAGTTCGTTGAAGTTTGTTTTTACTATGTAGTCTAATTGTTTTTACACAAAATCTATATAGATTTGGCTGATTAGTTCATTAATGAAAATTTTCTTAATTACATAATTAGCGGAAACCAATGTGTATTGTGTGATGGAAAAATTAGTTAACGTAGTATACGCTGTTATAAAGTAAACAATGCACCAGTTCTTCGATATGTTATCGTTTATGATTTAAAAATAATTACCTTAAAAAGAAGTAGAAATGATGTATTTACAAGTACTCGTTCTATACATGATGATGGTAATACTAATAATCGTAATCATCATCATCCACCTCTTTTTCACAGTTAGGGGCAAATAAATTACTAGTAACAAATGTATATTCAGTTTTTAATAATGCATTAGGCCCTACAGAAAACTTGCACTAACGTTTTCATTGTAAAAACGTGTAAACTTATATATCAACGGTACGTAATAAAAAACAAACACCAAATTAAGCATTTTCATTAAAAAAAAACTGGAGCTTCTGTAATACGGGTCGAAAATATTCTCATAAAAATGTACTTTTACAAGATACTCCTTTCATTAGAGTTTATTTTTAAAAGTCTATTGGCCAATGGAGCAGAAGTAAAAAAGGCTAACATCGGTGGATAGACAGTTAGCGGAATGTTACGTTACGAATGACAGCAACATATTTTCTGAAGGCAACTACAAACAAGGAATATCCAGAGATCATTCCCGTCATTCCTTGCATAATCAGTTTCCTGAAAGAGAAGAATTCCTATAACTACAATCCTCTGCGAATCTTCAGCCCCTGCCTTCTGTCCCCGCACTTCATCAAAACTATCCGACACGAATTATTTAATATACTACAGAAGAAACTATCTCAAGATTATCTGTCACTCGCATTCACTTCTAAAAAAAATTAACATGGTCACGTGCGTGTATTCGAGCCGGACTGTATACGAACTCAACTCTAGATTAAATTATATGGATGCAGTTTGCTCTTCAATACTATGTAATCATGAGTTTAGCCAGTCTTCAATTTTTGAAATTCATAATGGTTATAGACAAGCGTACGTACCTACGATATAAAAACAGAATCGGTGGCGTAGTTAGAAGGATTTTTATAAGAAATCCCGGTGGAAGTTGGTTAAGTAGTTTCCAGTCTGCAAATTTCATTCATGAACGCTCATCATCCTTTTAAGAGAAGGGTCCTCCCGGAGTACATTTGGAATTTAAGGTGCAAAATGGTGCTATACAAGCAGTTTTCATATCGAAACTTTGAATGTGACTCTGGTAAGAGAATATTTATACATGATGATTTCAAATTGCATGTCAATGTTACGAGGAAACAATCCTCACGTGTAGAGGAACAAAGAATGTTATATGGACATAGGTATGAAAACACACAGTTTCTGCACAGCAGTTATCAATATGCTTAGGTGATGTACCGTTCATAGCGCAGGTTGGATCATGTTGCTGTTGAATGTCAGTTGTACACTATTCCACTACGTCACTAACCCATAAACCGTAGGAATAACTATTAAAACAGCAGCCCGTGCAATGAATCGTCGTCGTATACTGTGAACTGTAGTGTACGTTTTCGGACCTATGTCCATAACAATCTTTGTTCTCTAGATGTAAGGATTGTTTCCCCACAATATTGACATTCAATTTGAAAACACTCTGTATTATTAAGCTACAATTATTTGAGTTTTTGCAGTTTCTTAGCGGCCCTAAAACCCCACCCTGGCTTCACCCAAAACAGAACCACTTTGCTCAGCTAAAAATTTTGGATCAAAATTATTGTACTTCTAAAAAATTGATATTTTTATTAACGCATTAACGCATTCGTAAATAGAGCGAGTTTCGGTATCTTGACTTGGCTTATACGACATTAAGATTCATCCGAAGTCTCAAAAAATTCCCATCAATCGACACTGTCTACAAGCTGTGAGCACGATATTTTAGTCACTTTTTTATTGTTAAACATCGGGATAAAGTGGGCAATCAAAAAGCCCTGCTAAAGTTCTATTTTTCAGCCAATTCACATATTCCCGCGCATAACCGCTGAAGCAGGGAAATATCTAAACTCTCTGGACACGTTACTTGATGTTGGCGCGTGTAAAATTAAATGCGCAGTCAGTATGAATCGATACAGTTTGATAAAAAAAAGTAGGCCTATATTAAAAATTTAAAATACAATTAATGTTGATTTCGGTTGATTTTGGTTTGGTATTGTTGAATTTCAGTAGGAAAATACACGGAACTATACTGCGTAATTTCGCTGCCAACCATACAAGCAGTAAAGTAACTATAAATAACGTCGAATTATGTGCAATAACGGCTAGTAATATTTTTCAAAGGTAAAATTTCTAGTGCTCACTTTATCCCGAACGATCTAAAATGAGTAACTACAGTAACAGGGTCTGGGGTTTAATAAACTTTTCCTAAACACCGCCGTATTACACACTTTCACTTATCCGACTTCATGTCGACCTACTATTATCGGACAAGCGAAACTCTACACATAAGAAATAAGACTGGCATATTGCAAACTCAGCGTTCGTGTTCCTTCCGAGTTTATTTGGCACAAAATGCTGGATAAATACTCATAGTAATATTATTCTTAGTCACTTATATTATGCCAGGCTGGCACAATACCACAGTTTTGCACCTGCCATTCTAATGAAGGGTAACTTGCGCGGAGGCATATCGTCAGGCTATTGTAACGACATGTGCTTTCAACTGACGAATATATGCGTCATTAGCTGTATTACATGGAGGTCCCGGCCAACTAACTCTACAGGATGTATAGAAACAACTACATAATAAGCACACCCCGTGAATCCTGGTCTAAATTGGGGACGAAAATGCAAGTGGCAAAATGTCGTACGACATTTTACATACGCAATGTGGCAACACTGCAAGCGGAGATGTCCTGTCTTTGCTCCACGTCCGGGTATTGTTTTATGTACGTTACGTCTATTGAACGTAGAATCATGTTTGAACTGCTCGGTATTTTAACCTGCACCAATAATATGCATATCAGAACAATGGTAGAACGATACCGATACGTATGACAGCACTGTAGTTAATCCCCTCTTTCTCTCTACAGTAATGTTGCCACGTTGTGCATGTAACGTGTCATTGTATAACACTTTGCCGGTAGTATTTTTGTCTCGATTTAACACAGGATTCGCATGGTGTGCTTTCTATGCAGTTGTTTTTGGACAACTTGTATACCTCCGTCGACTGCACACCTTCAATACGTCTAATTAAGCCCCAGCATTTCTAATGTAGTCGGTGACCAAACGAGGTAGAGTACATTTCTGCAGCACCCAGAATTCAAGATGACGGCACATTAAATGCTTCAGATTGAACTACCATGTTAACAGAGTCATATCTTCGTAACTAACTGTCGTAAATCAATTTTGTAGGCGTTATTTTAAGAACAGTTTTGATCTTTATATAGTTTTATGAAACGTCACTCGCTAAACTTTACGATTTCTGTGTTATTTGCACTCGGAGTTCAAAATACCCTGCGTAAAAAGCCAAAATTATACTGACATGGAATTTTTTTCCAAATGAGTGGGAAAACCGGTAAAAGTTTTCCAGTAAATTTTGTAGCAAATATAAAAAGTACTTTCAAACGGCATATTAGACAAATGCGTTCGTTAAAGCAAAACTTCTGCAAATTCAAAGAAATGCAGAAGATGCGAGGATATAGTGAAATTAAAATATACGGAAAAATTGAAATTGTATATAGAATGGTAACTTAATCAGGCTGCAGTTCCTGATGCACATCACGCTTGAAGAAAACTCCCGTAATTTAGATATGCTCTTTCGTCACTGTCTTCATCTTCAGAAAACAAATAGTCCAATGGGGTTGGGGGGGGGGGAGAGGAAGGCAGGTAAGCATACGGGACGCGACAAGGCGTTGTCACCGCCGCAAGGGAACGCCCAGCTGAGAACGACGAGTGCTTCATGTCGCGGGCCCACGCTGCATGGTTAAGTGGCTGTCTAGCCGGGCTTCGTGCTACCTATGCGCATGTCCGCGTGGGCAGTGCCAGCACCATGGGCGCCTGCATTATTCATCGTGTCGTGTTTAGCCCGAGTGTCGTGAGGTCCCTTAATTAGCCTCGGCGTTGTCGGGGCCGTCCCACGAGCAGGGAGGGCTGCTCGACGGCCCGCGGCTCATACAAGCATTTTATGAAAACAGGCCTTGACTCCTTCTACAGGATGTAAGGAAATTAATAGCCCAAACTCCGGGATGTAATTTCTTGTGAAAAAGTAACTCGACATTATATGGGTCACTTTCAAGACAAGTGAATCTTAAGGGAGTCGTGTAACTTTGAAAATCGTGTTTAACACCAGTAATTTGTCAAAATAAAAAAAAAGTACGAGTTAAATTACGATTCCGTGGCTGATTTTAAGTAACATTGAGATCTTTAACCTGTAACAAACACAGCCTTAAAACCTCCCTCTTTCATGAAAATAATACGGGTGGCCAACTTCACGTTAAATTACTTTGGTGTGAGGTATAGTGAACATTTCATGTTGTGTATTCGAATAGCTAATCGTAAGGAATAAAAAAGGTCCTCTTGTTGCAAGCTCCTAGAATGCACCGTTAACCAGAAAAATGCACTCAACTGTCGCTGTGAAAGTAATACAACGCGTATTTTGATAGCCAAAAGTGCTACTTTCACCAAGGAAATTTTGTTCCACGTGTGCCGTGCTATCAGGAAAATTCAATCAAAGATATAGTTGTTTAAAAGCATGTCGCAAAATCCACCCAAATAAAATCAAAAAATCTTGGACTCTTTTCGATAAATTTTGAAACTAGTTTTGTTTTGCAGCACTTTTACAAAATTTGACTTTTTTAATTCGAACGTACTGTAACTATTCAGAATGTACTTAGGGGATGTTACGTTATTTTAAAATTATTGGATTTTTCTCTCAAAACAATTGTAAAAATGCTGCAAAACCAAACTGGTTGCCAAACTTGACGAACAAAGATAGGGTTTTTTTCTTAGGTGGATTTTGCTCCTGCCATTTGATTCAGTATACAAATAATAATATATAGTTATCTCGATATAAGTAATTAATTAACATTTCGCCCGTGCCTTTCTTAAACAACACATAATTTTATTCATATTACGAAAATAATATTTTATAAATTGTTGAACGGCATAATTGTTGACTTAATTTATACAAGTGCAATAGAAGCGATATTGTAAAAGTGATTAAGGGTGTCCGAATCCACGAATACACAGCTCGCCTCTAAGAGGTCAAGCGCTAGTGAGTCTTTACGGAAAACAAAGGGAACAAGAGCACATCGCAAGTAACTGGAAGATAGCATATAACTGCATCCCTCCACACAATGTACGTCGACTACACGTCCTTCAAGACAAGCAACGAACAACATCGATGGAGCGCTAAGAGTGCCGCTGGCCGGCGCGGCGTATGTAATGGACTACTATGCTCAAGCCAGTCAAGTCAAATAGCCTAGACACTCATACCGGACAGCTCTGTGCAAATACTTAAGAGTAAGCTTGTGAAAAATAACCTAGCGGTGTGAGGTGAAACTAACATATATTTTGATATAATTTTTGTATAATTATTGTATTTTTATGAATGTTTTATTGAATTTTTACGTATTTATCGTCCTGCTATTTTTTATTGTCTCCGTGGATTGACTTCAAATACGGTTATATTCCAGGAAAACGTAATTTTATAAGCCACGTTCTACTTCGTCCTGTAAATTGTCTGTAAAGCGCTAAAAATAGCAAGATGGCTTTAAAAAACGGTAGTTTATCTCCGTAAGGCCCGTAAATTTTACAGTGAATTTGGAATAATTTTTTAAACCAACATTATTTTCATCTCGAAGAATCTCTACACTGTTTTGCCACAGATATATCATAATTTGTACCTAAATTTTTGCCAGCAATAAATCTGATAATGTTTTCACCCGAGTATCGACAACTTTGTTATGAAAATAAGCCAAAAATAAGCTAAATAATTTCTGGCGAACGAATAGTGCATTATTTTTTTAAAGCCTACATAGAATTGTGCATCGTATGACAGCTCTTAGGGTTGACTTTAAAAGCATTCTGTTATTAAGTTTTGAATTTTTTGCAACAATGTAAAAAAACCTACCAAAGATTGTTAGTTTCCAACATTGTTTTTTTTTTTTTTTTTTTTTTTTCGTGAGTGTTAAGTTTTATTTCATGGGTTTTGGACAAAACATAAAACGAAACGCAATAAAATTACAATACTGCTGGAAAATAATTTTACCACTGGTCTTTAACAAGACTATGAAAATGTTAACATTTAATATTGTGCAATGCCAATTTCTTAACATTTGTTCGTCACAATGGTTTTCCTTGGCTCAAGAATTCCTTCACAGCAATAACATGAAGAAATATCTGCGGAATGCAGTTAGTTCGCCTTTAAATAGGGTTCAATATTGAACTAATCTTACTTTGAATTTTAGGGTAAAGCTTGAAAATGTCACTACAAGCTTAGTCCTTAACGAATTTCCATGAAACTTCTTTATATTGTACTTGTGCCTTTAATTATTCATGCTAAGATATAGATAATCACGGAAAAATAATACAATTTTCATATTTTAAATACATAAAATACATTTAATTATCGTATTTACTCTGGTTAATTATGTTGTTGATTCTTCACACACTTCTCACACCAGTACTCATAAACATAATCAAAATATATAATACACTTCAGATATAATAAATAGCAGAGAGTAGTTCTTGCAGCTGTAGTTCAATTACTTGGTTTTCAACACGTGCAATAGTCAGGATGCGATGCGAGTGATCTAGTCTCTACATCGCTTCAGTCTTCATGGGTTCTTTTCCATCATGAGGTCAAGTATTTGATTACCCATACAACACGTTGTACACAATAAATGAAAGAGGGAAAAAAAGGCTATACACGATGTCGACAAACAACCGTATAATACACCCACCGTGCGAACCCTGCGCTAAACTGGAGACGAAAATGTGTCAAAATGTTGTACGACAACATTTTCCGAGCACAACGTGGCAACACTGCACGGAGAAATCTCTTGCACTCCACGTCCTTGTATTATTTTATGTATGTTACGTTGAGACAACGTAGAATCATATTTGCACTGTTCGGGGCTTTAACCTACACCCATAATATGTAGGTCAGAACAGTAGTAGTAAAATATGTAAGATATCTGTGGAACGCTAGAGGGGACTAACTGCAGTACTAAAATACATCCTGCATCGTGACACTGAAAGACGAAGAAATATTTGCAATAATAGTAAAAAAATAGCAATAATAAATTAATAATAGACTTCCCCTTTCCTGCACGTTACACTAGAATCCTCACAACTCCTAACACGAAACACACGGGTTCAACCACGACAGTTTTTAGCAGTAGGACAGAATCTTAAATACGGCAACGCTGCATCGGTTGTTCGCTGCCACAGTCTGTGTAGCGTGTCTATGTGCAGCTTCAGTGGCGTGTACACGTCTATACAAACTAGGATAGCCAATGAGCAACTGGGTGCAACCCCCCCCCCCCTGCCACAACAGCGTTGCCCTATTCAGCACTCCGGCCTTCTACTAAAAACGTTCATGGTACAACCGTCGGCACCCTCTAGGTATTCTCTCAAAATTGGTTGGTAAGACTGCACAAGATTCACTAGAACAATACTTGGAGACCTCCTAACGTGAGGAGTTGGCAGGACGAGGATCATAACCGCGCACGGAAGGCCGAGGAATACAATGGGAACTCTGCATATCCCTCCTCTCCTTTAACCCTTACAAATTCAGCACGGCTCCTAACAAAAGGCACAACGTTCTGCAGTGAATTCGCCTAGTTCAATAATAAGAACGCGACCATCTGTCATTAGCAAAACATTATTGTAATCACAATATCTTGTGAGATTAATATCATCGGTAAAACAACGAAAACTTTCACATAAAGAAATTACACAACCATTTTCCTGTGATGTTCATGGAGAACCATATGTCTAGTGTTAAAAATTCACAGACACTTCAGAATCAAATTGTAATATCGATGTGCATTTAAGCTACTCGATGTTTTTAATTCCTTCATTGGTGCTCAGTTCATTGAGTGCTAGGAATTTAAGCCCTACTCCAATCTTACTGAATTGCGCGTAAGCTTAAATACACATCAGGCTTCAATTACTCTTCTGGAGTATTTTGTTGGGAAACAATTATAAATACCATGTTATAATATCTGCTTTTTAAGTTTACGAAAGAATCACTTTATTATTGAAACGCCCGTGTCAAATTTAGCACAAGTCATCAAAATGTGTATGTTTCTCTACACATGACCATTGCTGAAGTAATAACAGACACTGCAAACTGCAACATAGGCAACCAGCAAAGCTATACAACATCAGTGAATGCCTAGTGGCAGGCGCCCTCGACTCATTCTCGGCGTTCTTTGAAAATGACCGTGTGAATTTCAGGACCGTAGATTTATAATAATATATTCTTGTTTGATCACACTTTGTTTCTAAGTGAGCCAAATCGGTAAATTTAAAATCATCCATCACTTGTTTTGTCCATCACGCAACTGAGAATGCTACGAAGATGGTCTGTCGGTTTACACAAATTCCATCATGGCAGATACCACAACAAGTTATTTGCTTGAGCAGCATTTACACGACGAAATATTCAATCTAGTTAGAAACACTTCATGCGAAGTTTGATGCCGTTCAAAGTAGTGTCCTCGTAGCAGAATGGCTAAAGAAATGGCCTTTGTCGATATTTTATAGCCATTAATATAGCAGAAATATTCACAGTTAATTATCAGACACTGAAACGATAACAATAATACTTTTTATAGTATTTTCCGAAAACGTACAGAATATTTGTTATTCTTCCCAGTGTCTGCTACAAGTTAAAAATGGTGCTTATTACTGCTGTATCACTCGCCAAATTTCCCTCCGCACAACTGTGTTATGATTAACTTCCGCTTGCACACAGTTGGCCGCATGACCAGTGCAGTACAACCAATAGAATACTTTCTTCTTCCATAGTCCATGGACGAGATCCTTCTTGCATGAGAATTCTCGCGTGGGATTTAAGGGGATTAAAAACTAAAAAAGTACGAAAACAACTTACGAAATAAGCAGTATGTTCGCAAAAATTTTGCGTACACAGCAGCGAGTTCACTGCCTAAATTGAGTCAGTTGGAACAGACTTTAAACATTGTAATTTTAGGCAGTAATAATAAAACCTAATAATATCGTTTAAAACAATAAAATCATGAGGAAATAATCATTACGAGACATGTACACAATGCTCCGCTTAGTTTATAACATGAATAACACGCCATAGTACATTTCTTTTTCTTAAGAATTACTCCATATTTTGTGTATTTTACACGTTAAAGCAAGAGGGCAGTTATTGACGTTTTCTGTGTTTGGTTTAACTTATGATTTCTACTGCCAAACTTAGCAAGTGCTTAAGTTTTATAATTTTGTGAGCTTCTTTAGTTTAAGGTGGGTCTCTCGTATGATATGTGCATGAATCCTGCCTCGTGTAAATAAGTATGAAGTATGAGTGTCGGGCGGACCTAAAACGGAGAGGTGGGGCATAATGGTAATAGCCCCTCCCGGGACTTCTGAAAAAAAAAATGTAACACTATATAGAATAATTATTTATAGAATAAATGGTAAGTTATTATTTCAGCGATATTGAACAAAAATTTCTAGTTTCTTGTTTCCAAAATTTTTTGTGTAGTTTAGTATATTATTCATTAAAATAAATGTGTATTTTTCAAGAGACAAAATTATTATAAAGATACGTGGAAGCATTTGTAAAGTATAGTCTATCCTTGAAAATGTTACCCTTTCTTAAAGCTGTGTGTTCCATTTTTGTTCGGAAACTCCTTAATAGCCCTATACATCAGGTCCTAGATGCTGTGTTTAAAAGGCATAGAAACAGGGGAGGGATAAGATCTAGACTGGCTTAACCGTCAACAACCGTATCGTCTTTATGCGCTTGGCGTAAAAATGGCGAGCACGTAGTATACTCCAGCGTATGCTTCTGTATTTTTGTTTTGCTATTCCGGTTGGTATTTCTAACGTGACAGCAGTATGGAAAGTCGTTTTTAGCCATTTAGAGAAGCCCCGAAATCGTGTTTCGAAACATAATATCCACAAAACAAAAATACAGAAGCATAAATTAATTTTTTTTTTCGTAGACAAACATCGAACACGCGTTAAAAAGCATTTCTTAAAAAAAAATTCTTATAACTCTTAAATAGCACCATTTTGCATCTTAAAAGCCAAAAATTTTTGGGGAGAGCCCCTAGGACCCCAGTTTTTCGATTGGGGTGTGGGTATATCTAATGTTTAAGGCATGGCATCACCTACAGCTGGATCCGCCCCTGATGTGAGTTGAGGGCACACGTGGGGACCAGCGTCGTCGTCCTGGGAAGGTGAGAGGGAGGGAGAGAAGTCGGTCAGAGGACAAGGACAGCGTGGTACTGTGGTCGCTGCTATTGTTGTCCTGATTGGATCAGCGGCCGGCCAAGGGAGATCAATACCGCCGCCCTCCCTGCGGCGCCAACAAATTTGTTTACCACGCCGTCCTGGTAAACAGCGGTTCCCTCTGTTCATCTACAACGAGACGAAGCTGGTCACTGCAGCCCCTCACTCCTTGTTAGCAGTTCCACCCGTGCTCCGTGTATGTAAGTACAGCGTTCCCTCACCAGAAAGACTGCGTGCGTTTGGTGTGCGGCAGAAAATCCAGGGAGTGGTAAGAGCGCCGATGAACGACATATGTAATACATTATCGCCTCTCTGCGCAAGCCACTCCACTGGCGTACAGTGCTTTACTGCTATTATTTTTCCTATGAAACTTTCAGCGGCGATCAAATTAATCATTTATTTGTGGGCAGCATAGTTCAAAGTCTAACGCTTGTTTCTATGCTTGCGTTTTTCGGATGCGGTTGCTATTTTTCCAGTTATGGCAGTCAGGAAAAGCCAATGTTTTGTGCCATTTTGAGGGGCCTGAAAATTATGTTTCTAATAAATATTCCGAATTAAAAAAACAGCGACACAGTTTGAAGTGTGTGTTCTTTTCGTAGATACACAACTATAATGAGCGTTAAATAGTTTAGTTAAAAATACAACAGTCGTAACTTTCTGAAACGTATCTGAAGCGCATGTATGAAGGCCCATTAAGGGTTTTACACATTTGAAAACTTAAGCAGTAAGACGTATACTTAAGAAGTAAGCATTAGAGTCGCAAAACCAGATCGTGCACAAAAGCGCGGTTACTGTCTAGGTTTAGCCTATGGGATCAGATCTTTAATATTGTATTTTTCGCTGCTTTAATCATACCGAAGGCTATTTTTAACATCATTGTAGTAAAATAACAAAGAAATAACGCTTGCGAGACATATAAACTATACTGCGCTAGTATTTCCAAATAAATATTTGAATTACTTAACAAATTACATTTCTTTTCTTTAAAAATGTTCCCTATTGTGTGTATTGTATAGGTTAAAAGCAAGATACTGTTATTCGAGTGAAATACGAATGACATTATGGGAATACCGGTATTTACGGTGATTGGTTAAACTTAACATTTCCACTCCCGAACTTATTAAATAAGCAGTATTTAGTTCAATTGTGTATACTTCGGTTTAAACCAATGTGATGGAAAAAATTCTACCGTCCACTGCTTAAGAGGGTGTGGTACATAATTCAACGCTAAAAGAATTGATCTATAACTGTAGGTTTCTAAAAGCTAATTTGCAAAAATTAAACAATAGCAATCCTAGACAACAGTTTTTAAGCCACGTTTTAAACAAAATTGTTTTTAGTGTTACAAACTTCTGAGGGACAATCTCTGACGCCGGAACTTCGTACATTTAACTGCGGCGCAAGAGATCACGGGTAGCGAATATACTCATAAAGTTGGCAAATACCATTATCTAGGATTGTAATTAAGTATTTTATCCATAACGGCTCCAAAAAATGCGTAGAAATCAATGTTTGTTTTCAGCGTTTATTTGTCTACTACGCACTCTTTAAGTCTTAACGCTAAAGTTTTTAATTGTGTAAACCCCTTTATTGTCCATCTGCAAAGTGTACAGAAACAACCGCATAATAAACACATTATTATAATTCGGGCTAAATTGTAAACGAAAATGTAAATGTTAGTGGCGAAATGTTCTACGACGGAATTATACGTGCACAATGTCGCAACATAACACAGTAGTTACTCCTCTCTTGCGCTGCACAGATATCTTACTACCACTGTACTGGCCATTATATTATGGGCATGGGTTCAAATCACGAGCAGTCCACGCGTGATTTTACGTTCACTCAAAGTAACATACACAAAATAATACCTGGACAGAGCTCAACGAGGGACTTTCTCAGTGCGGTGTTGTCATATTGTGCCCTGTCCACTAACAGTTTCGTCTCAAATTTAGCCCGGGATTCGCTTGGTGTGGTTATCATATGACCGTTTATTGACAACCTGTATAAGGTAGCTTGTGTTTCCTTCCGAAATGTATTCAGAAATTGTATATATGTGAGAAGCATTGTTCATTTACAAATATTAATTGTGATCAGTCGTCAAGCATTGCAGGGAGAACTCTGTTTTCCCCTTATTCCATAACAGCCCCTCCCAAAATAATTCAAAAACATTTTCCGCTATTATTTTTATTAACTGGTAACACGTAGTTATCTATACTATTATACCAAAGAGTATTTATTTCCCGAAAAAGGTCGTACAGTGCTTCCGACATTTCAAGATTATTCGAAAACTGTTCATCGTGTTTTAGTGATGTTTGCTTAAAATAGCGAAAACGGGTGTGTTTTTGGACCTTTTTAGGTATGAAAAACTTGACGCAAAAACTTTCGAAAGGTATTGGCGCATATAAAACGCCTTTATTTTCAACATTACGTTGTAAAAATATAGGTTCACTTCTAGATGTCTCACAGAGTTGAGTTGGCGAGAGACTGCATGAGGCGTGAAGCGGTTGTTGTGTCGTGCTTACCGCTTCTGTACTTCGAGATCACGAACACGCTAAATACTTACACCCAGGCGGCCACCTTAATAATTTCCGTTACTATACGGACACACATAAAAAAAATAATATCTTGGCAATTGTTCGTTAGATTCATTTTAAATTAGTGTGTGAATAATTTTTTTTTGCAGTTGATGTATTTTAAACACTGCAAGAGCAAAACCAGTTGTAAAACAAGAACAACAATTCATACCAGGGTGATTCGGCTGTATCTTTCAATATGAACATTTACATTAACTTAAACTGGTAAACAGATGTAATAAAAAAAGCATGTGACGTACTTATTTTTCCTCAGTATATTACGTATTAAATATTACTTCAAAAAATATGTTTATATAAGACGGAAATAATTTACAGTTCCATGTTACCTCTATAAACAATTAAAGGCAATAATAAACTAAATAAAGTTCACATGTTTAGACAATATGGCGATAACGTCATTTTACCTAACCATCAACATGACATGTTTACCTATGAACGTGGTTAACATGTTTTATTTTTGTAAAAAAAAAATGGTAAATTGTTACTTGACGCCAACGATTTATAGAGAGAAATTTAACCCTAACTAATTTTGGAACATTTACGCATATACATGACCAAGCTTACATTCAAATCTATACAGTTTTAAATGGAACGCTACATTTGATTTGGTCCACTGTCTGAGGCATTAATTTATTATAAGAAATAATTAAACGGTATCCACTGCTTACATTTACAGTGGCATCACGAAATGCGCAGGGGTAGTTGCTCAAAGCAGTGGTATTTAAGTCGATTGGTACCGGCACCCAAAGATTCAAATGTTTTCAGTTTAAAGGTAGGACTTCTGTTACAAACAAAACGCTAATGTTCCGATTAAAACGTACTGTATACCTGAGTAAATAAAACTAACACACCTTTCACAATTCTACCGTGAGATTTTTATTACTATTCTACTGTGAGGTCTTATCGATTTCTAGTGAATTCAGATTAGATTACTTCAAATTAATTCTTATTAAATAGTGTATTTTGAGTGCCGTGAAGAAAGGAGTGCGAGCATAAATTTAGTTCAGAGTAATCATAATGAAACAGAAAAAGACGACGGGAGGGAGCGATCATTTATTAAGCTAGGAGACAATTTAACGCCCTGTTCGTGGCGTCTGTGTTTCGTAAATCAAAAGTCTGAACAACTGCTTAACAAGATGAGTTACGTCCAACCCAGTCGTCAAAATGACTCTTAAGAAACGTCATCATAATATCCAGCTCTGTAGAAGATTAGCCGCGCATAGACTGAATAAACTTCCTCGCCGAGAAGTTTCTCGCTATTGGGAAATATTTTTTTTTTAAATTCAGAATGAAATATTGTGGCGTATGATTATGTAAATAACTCTGTAATTAAAAAAAATATATTTAAAAAACCAATTAGTTAAATGAGTTGCGGTGGTGTACCGGTCGGACAAACTTGTCTGCCACGACGGTGATAAGGGTTAAATTCCAAACGATGTCTCAGCCGATTTTTACTCGAAGATAACTTCGCAGACATTTCGTTCGCCAGTGGGTTTTCTACTCCATAATTCCACCACTGCTCCATACTTACCTCATGTCATATTACCTGACAGCTAAATCATTCATAAAATATCTCCACTCTGCTCCTACTAGTTAAGTGAGACTTATACATTACTGTACAAACAGACAGGCAGATGTATTCAATAGCATATTTTTAAAAAGTAGGTGCCAGATGTAGAAAAATTGAAAAATTTAGCATAACACGTGCTTTAAAAATTTAGAACTAAATTAGGTCTTCCAAGACGAGAAAAAAATGCCTTATAGAGGCGTTTCCGGAAATGTTTCAAAATACTTTACAATTCGTTTGGGTATCATGACAAGAATTTCGTCAACATAGAACGTGCGTAAATCTTCTGAAGTAAAAGAACTGGACAACCAAGCAACATTTCAAAAAATTGCTAATTTCTTATTTCAAATTACGTGTTTTTGATACAAAAAAACTATGTATTTTATACATATTTTGGCGTAGCCCGTGACACTGTTATTCACTGTGAATTATTTCGTTTCTCTTTTAAGTCAGTTGGGTTTTCCTTCTAGTATAAAACCGTTTTATGCAAATTTGAACTTTGACATGCCATTGGACATTTGACATTCAATTATACAAAAACTATAATAGGTAAAAAAATTGTCATTACAGTAAAAAATAATCACGTTATATATCTACAAAAAAAACCATATCCCGTACAAATATAAAAATTTGTAAAACAAAACTTTTGGTAAACTCCCCCCTTAAGGGAGAGTTAATATAATTTAATTATTTTCAGTTTTTGAGCCATAACATTTGTTTAAATTGTATTATAAAAATGTTCTCTCCGGTAAAGCATAAGATATATATTGGTAAACTGCTGGATACAAACAATAATGGAAGAATGCAGAAACATTTCAAATTAATGAAAGATTCTATTATTAGTTATGTCGGGTAGTTTACCAAGAATATATCCTATGCTTTGTCCAAGAGAAAATTTTGATAATATAATTTGAATACATTTTACTGCTCAAAAACTGAAAATACAATAAAATTGTCTAGCATTCCCCCTTAAGCGGCTGAAGTTTGGTTGCTTCGAGATTTGTAGGTAGGAGGAGCAGAGACTAGGGCATACGATATTCACTGATATTAAAGCCGGCTGACGTGAAAATTAAAGAAAAAACGTGACAACAATAAATAACACGACAGAACACACCTTGAGACAAGCCATTCTAATGAAGACATTAACTAATGCTACACAAGACAACAAATGAAATACGCGTGTCAAATAAAGGGAGGTGGGGACAAAAGAACTCGCGGTAAGGTCAAATCACTTACTTAGAAAAACCGTCAGAAAACAAAAAGCTACAGTCGGCCATCCGCGAGATTGAAGAATGAATGACGCAGCTAGATATGCTGTTAGGTACGCAATTACCATAACAAACTACATGATTTGAAGCCACGCTGTAAGAAAATATTTGTTGTAGGTACCTCACGTCTGTTAAAATTATCACAAAAGTCCAGTTTAATTGTCGGTACTATTTGGAATAGTTCATACAACAATATGCTCTGTAGAAATTATGCCGGAATCACTTGGTACGACAGAAGCGATACGGCCGCTGAGACACTAAAAACAAAAGATATCTGCCAATCAGCAATAAGGTTTCTGTGACAAAATTGGCGGACGCGAGGCGAATTCCGAATATAAGTTTTATCGAATTTACTCGAATGAGAATTTAATTTTGCGCCCATTTAAAGTTGATGAAACTGATGAGTTGGTAGTAAATTGCGTTGATTATTTTAAGAGAGATTATTGTTGGTTATCAAAAGCAAATCATAACCTTCTTAGCCAAACGTTTAATTATTCGTTTATTTCCATATTTCTAAATGCCAGTGGGAATTTAATACAAATAAACTGAACAATTTGTAATACTCTAAACATATATGGCTGTCGCACTAGAAGTTTGTATGTAGTGGCAAGGAACTAATAGTAATTACGTGTAATATAAATATTTTTTTTTAATATTTGTCGTGCGGCAGCCAAACTAATGTTCGCAAGAACTAGAATGTTTTATGTCGTGTCGCTTTTCTTGTACCTGATATGATTCCGGCATAACGGCGTGTTCTGCGGCACGAGGAAAATATTGCTCCTTACAGAACAGATTGTTGTAGGAACACTCCAGATGGTACCGACAAACAAACTGGATTATTCATATTTTAACAGAAGTACGATGCCTACGACAATATTGTTCTTTCAGTGGATACTACCAGCTATCAGGACACAGATTTAGTGGGTCTATGGGGTCGGCAGACCAGAGCAGTCATCAGCATTCGTAAACCAACTAAACAAAATATTTTGGACATACGCTATTGTGGCATTGTATCGTCCCAGAAACCCGCGAGCAAGATAAGAAAACAATAAGAGAAAGAAGTCGAGTATTGCTGTAGTTAAAAAAAAATTTAAAAAAAAAAACCTAAAATATTAAAAATGTCATAAGTTGTGCAGAATTACAATGATGACATCTTAATATATAAAACGAAGTGCCCCACTCACGCACTAATCAACGCACAGTCAAAACTGCTGAAAATGCAATTTTGGGAGTGGATTCGCCTTACGCAGAAGCCCACCGGCCACCACGAACAGATTTTTTAGAGTTCGAAAATGTAGGGGGTGAAACGGGGTGAAATGTTTTTTCAAGGCATCCTCGATAACGCTTAAACCCGTTCAGCTATCAAAATAGGTTTTATTTCTGAATGAAGCTTACAAAATGCTTATTACCTGATTTAACGAATTCCCGAAATTCAGAAATTAACGGGGAGAAAAGGCGGAAAATGTGTTTTCAATAAAGCCTCAATAACTCTTAAGCCCGATGAGATATTGAATAACTTTTTGCTTTACAATGAATCTTAGGGCTACGCATATCCCTAACAAGCAGTCTAAGGAATTTTTAAAATTCTTCGTCTAAGGACATTAAAAACATATAACGTGGTTTCAATTAATCACCTGTATCTCTTAAACGTGTTGAGATATTAAATGATTTTCAAATAGGAATGAAACTTACACAAGTACCTAACAAGCTATTTCATGTCTTTGAATTTTAACAGTTTAGGGGGTGTAAAGTGCAAAATGTTCCAGATATCCCGAGAAGCAGTTTGACCATAAAGAAATGATTTAAAAGTTGTTAGTACCTGCCGTCATAGTGATACGTGACCTCTTTACACATTTAATTTCATAAGACTTCTGTCGACCTATCTTGCGTAGTGGTTTAGAACACTGGTTTTGGGTTCGAATCCCGAGTAAGACAAGACGACGAAGAACTGCTGTGACATTATATATGCACCTATAAATGGCAGCTGGCAGAACATTTAATTTTCTATTTAAGGGATGAACATTTAAGGGTTGTTTCCCCTTCGGACGTAAGCTCCCACTAAAGGGTGAAAAGGGATAAAACGATTTGTCCCGATGTCCTCTATATTTCATAAGCTGGTGAGATATCGTTATGATTTGGGGGTGAAAAGTCGTAAAATGTGTTTTCGCCATATCCTCAGTATCTCATTAACACGATATGCTATTGATATAGTTTCCTTCAAAAACTACACGAGGGCTTCTTATGTTCTGCCAAGTTTTACTAGCGTTGGATTTTTAAATGAATCAACTAATGATAAAGAATTAACTGGATTTGAAGGAAAATTGAACCATGTGAGTAAATTCAGACCAATAGCAGAGCTAAGGGGACTCTGCAAACAGAAAACCCATTGACTGAGGATAAATAAGCATAGGGATGCTATCCTTCAGAGTTACAGAATTTTTAGGCATCAGAACATATTTAGGAAAAGTAATATTTAGTAAGTTCAATGACCTGCATGCAAAAATCGACTGTTCTGTGTACACTCAAGTCCCGACCATTAGTCCACTAACTGATACTGACTGGAACAACAGACAATGAACGAATAGACGGGATTTGAGCATGAATAGGCCAATGATTCTGACATGCGGGTAGTTGAACTCGTGAAATTTTCCTACAGATAAAATCAACATTTAAAAAAGGAAAACTAGAACAAAAGCGGTAAAAAAAAAATTAAACTATAAGAAACCACTGTAGTTTGAAGACAATGGAGGGATACAGCTCCAGAAGTGTCGCAACAGGTTGATCCAAGTAAAACCTACTTAGTTCTTCAACGTCCATACATACATTACACACACATGCGCACATACATATATACAAACACACATACACACATACAAACACACATACACACATACATACATGCATACATACACACACATTCATAAACTTGCGCCTTGTTTGATCGCCTGCAAGACATGGCACTTACACACTCGGCCTTCCAGCACGGACCGCTATCCTGGGTTGCCAAGACCATAACAGTCAAATCAGACGTCCCAGCGGGTCTGTCACGACCATAACTCACGGCAATACAAGAACAGTTATTGATCGCAACAGACTAACTTTTGAATAACACATGTTTCCAATGACTGTTTATATTAGCCACTGTGCCAACCGAGGGCCCTATTTATTACTTACACGGCTATGATTATATTTACAAGTTATGGAAAGATATGAATTTACTGAGAAAACAAGCTGGAAGGGGAAATGACCAGTGCTTCAGCAGTGTTCACTTCACTGTGACTGTCTTTTGCGCGGGCACAGTCACTGTCTCGACATCGCGTGCCAGGGAATATAAGGAGCTTCGGAAGGGGGAAGGGAGGGGAGGATTGTCGTGCTCACGCGACGAAGAAGCCGCGAGAGGACGCCGGGTTTATTGGAGTCAACTGGGCGGCGCTTGGTTCGCGGAAGTCAGACATATCCCCGGCGCCCACCAGAGCGGCCTATCAAAGCCCCGTCGCTCCCGACTATTTCCGACCGCGTCCATCATCTGCCGCTCCGTCCAGTCACTGAATGGCAACAAAGAAGTATACGCGCTATGCGGCCTGTGACACTCGACTTGAGAACAGCACATGTAACTAAGTAAACAAGACTGCTTATGAAGCTGAGGGTCCCGAAGAATAATTGATGACCGAAATTAAAATAACGATGCAGTTTACGCTTCAGACAAACTGAGGCATCGGAGTACTTTGAGAGCCACCCACACCACAAAGGGCGGAATTCGGCAACAAGGTAGAATTCAAAACAATCAACTCTCGATCTTTGAACAGTGAAATCCGCGCAAGGAAGATCGACATCAGACAACAATAACGAAGGCAAAGGGGTTTACTTTTAAAATGAAATATTCGTAGCCATCTTGGATTAATATAAGTTTTTACTTCACTTTTATCCTTGAACTAAGTTTGTTTCTTGATTACGACTGAGCACGTAATATGACTTGGATGACAGTTTTAATAGAATATAATTTTATTTTTGAATTTGTTATTTGCATCCTTTCTGTCAGAACATACTTATTAAGAAGTTCAAAGCAAACACTAATGAACTACAATTACTATATATATATAAAAAACAGAAATATACAAACGAAACAGAACAATCGAAACTATACTCCTATAGTAAATAATAATCATTCTAAGAGTCACTATCGTAGATTATACCCTAATGTATATTGTTTAATTTTCACAAATTGTCTTCAAGAAACATACAGTTATAGATTAATGCTTTTAGTGTCGAATGTACCACGCCCTCTTAACTACCCACAGTAGAAAGCTTCGGATGTAAAATGGGTTGGCTCAGTAGCTAGAGCACTCCCCTCGCCATCAAACCATGGCGATCCGGGTTCGATTCCCGGCGGGGTCGGTCTCCGGGTTTTCGCATTTGGACGTTGCCGCTGGTCAGCGGGTTTTCTCGGGGATCTCCAGACGAATCAAGGGTAGCTCAAAAGCTAGTAAAATGACCCAGGGTTGCCATGACAAAGGCAGCGGCATAACTTAATTTTGAATAAATCTCGTGTCCATTATGAAATTAGAGTATATTTTTAAAATTTAATGATGTCTTATTATTTGACAGAAAACAATTCTTATTACATATTTTTAAAAGTACAAATGTTTCGAGTAAAATACACGCCAGTTTGATAACACTGAAGGGCACGTTGCTGCCAAGGCAGGTCGTCAGCAGGAGTAGCCTATTGAGTGTGTGGGACCACCCACTCGACCCTGTCATTACACCGCGGGACCACACAGCTGGCCGCCTGCCACGCCGATCATTAAAGTATTCCTCGCACCATGTAGTACGTCCCTCTTTCTCCTGCCATCCCGCATTTATATTGCGTCGTCAGTAAGACTATTCCTTACATACCTAGCACATGCACGGCGATGTAGCGTGTCAACGTGCATTCACAATCGCGCGACAGAAGCGACGCGAATGCCCGCGACACGAATAACAAAATATGTCAGCTAATCAGCACCGAGGTTTATGTGACGTGAGCAAGTCCGCCTCGACGCTGATTGGCTTACATATTCAGTCATTCGCGTCACAGGCATTCGCGTCGTGGGCATTCGCTTCGCGTCTGTCACGCTATAACGCTATAATGAATTTAGCATTAAGCGTAGTCTATTTAACGCGAAACATGACCCAGTAAGTTTATGTGAAAAATCCACTACGCGTTCCCGCCTCGGGCAGGGTCACTCTGTGGACGAGAGGGGCCGGGATGATGATATGCCTATTGCCCTTCCAGGCCGAACAATAGATATGATAAGGTGAAATGAGTGTGAAGCAGAGACGGAATGAGCAAGTCAAGGGAAACGTCCAGAGAAAACGTCCGCCACGTTTCCGACATGTGAAAAATCCATGACCGAACCCGCTGCGGATAGAACCCGGATCTCACAGGTGGGAAATGAGAGGTCTGGTCCCTCTATCACCGCGGCCCCTAGTGGTAGTATCTTTATCTAGCTTATTCAAACTGTGGTCACATATTTGTAGAAATACAGCACGCCTATTAGAACCATGGTTTTAGAGTACTAAAAATGGCTTTTAAAAAACGAGGTATTCAGACTGCAGTATCTATAAAATACCAACCAGATTCGTATAACGGAGGCGCAGACGTTAGACGTCAAATATGGTTAGTTCTACTATTATAGGTTGGTAAAGCCTGTTTCATGTAACTTGTCCGTAGTTTGACATTTCTCTTCTGAGAAATGTGTCCGACAGTTCCATTGTTTGTAGCTTTAAACCTACCTGGCTTCCTGGAAAAGCACAGTCTCCGCAAGCATGTGTACAGACACACTTCTCAGAAGTGAACTGTCAAAATACGGAACACTTACATGACACAGACTATAAGTTTGCACAGAGAAAATGTCTGCCGCTTGAGCATTGGTATCGGTAGGAGGCGTAAAATGGCCAATCACACAGCTTTCATTATTTTTAAATTACACGATGTTGATAATTCTAAGTGGGAAATTGGTTGGCTTTGCACTTTACAATTAATGACTTCTATCTGCTCAGCCTAGTTAAATTTAATGTTACTACGGTGTCGTATTTTATTAGATTCCTTAGTGATAGCAGCTCAACAGGCGGCAGAATATTTCCCTGTGTCAAACTCACCCAAAAGAAAATATATTTCCTTTCTAACCTGTACAAGAATTAACTTTACTTTAACCACAGTTTCTGAAAAAAATAATAATAATGGGACACGGTTTAAAGTTTCATTTAAAATATAAAAATAACTGCAAGCTAGTTATGTGCTATACATATAAAAACATGCACATGTCGCACCCGTATGCTTTACGTTTTATGTGCCTCCCGCGAGGAAAAACAAAAGTAGCTCTACGACTTCTCGCAAGACGCAAGACTGCGCGCATTGTGGCTGGCGTTATTGAAAAGCACGTATTCGAAGGAGAAAAAAAAAGTAAACGTATACGTTATCTGTTTTTTAACCAAACCCACTGCACAGAGTACTACAAGAAACACAACTACCGAGGCCGAGACCTTGGGAGTTAGGAAACCGGCGTAACACCAACACCGCAGCAAGTGATGGAGAAAGTTGTCCTACGCTGCCACCCCCCTTTTTTTAGTCTTGTAAATTATCGGGTTGTAACATAGTTAACTGTGATGTGATATATAATACAAAATTTAAATAAAGTAATAGGATATCATAGAGCTGAATTCTTTGCTCTGAGAAGTAAAATTACTTCTATACAACGCAGGACGCACTTGTATTCAGGAAAAATTGCTAATTCCCACACCGATAGAGTCCAGGAACAATGGGGTCCGCGGTGGTCTAGTGGTCAGACCATTGGCCTCCCATAAAAGCGGGTTCGATTCTCGGCGGGGTCGGGCCCCGGATTTTCGCATGTGGGAATCCTGCCGGACAATGCCGTTGGTCGGTGGGTCTGCTCGGGGATCTCCCGTTTCCCCCACTCTCATTCCGACGCTGCTCCATACTCACCTCATGTCACCCTTCACCAGCGCTGAAGACCTCGATGCTAAGCGCTGACCGAAATCTCTCACTCACTCCAGGAACAATGCGAGATTCAAGTGTATACGTAGTTGCCATGGAGGGTGATTTATCGCGGGGAAAGCTGACCGTTGGATAGGCTTCATTGTAATGTTTACATTTCTGACGCTATTCTTTTGTTACTGGTGAGTTGCTATTTGACTCGTGAGTAAGGACATTAAAAATGCGCGTTTCATTTTCGATACAATCACCTCTCATTTCGTATCGTTGTCGTTGGTCCCCGACTTATTCCACACCTCCTGGAGAGCGCCGAGTCGATACTAAAGAGGCAATAAAATGCAGGTCTAATCATGTGATATCACTGTGTTAGCGAGCAGCCAATAAGCAGCTGGTGTCTGCTTGAGTACACAGATATGGAGGCTAGCCTACAGGTCAGTGAACCCGCAAATTTTTCCTGTCTCTATTCATGGGCTACTGCTAATTCTACTGCGCTACGACTGAAAGTCTGTGATTTGTGTGTGGACAGCTAACCCTTGCCATTATAAGCAACGTCCAGTCATAAAGGCGCAGACACTGTACTGGATTGAAGAAAACGTTGGCAGAAATGAGACTCGCGATTTTCGACCATCTCTAGAAATAGCACAAGCACACGGTTCAACTATACTTCCTTTCGTATAACTTCAGTAATTTTGTCAGTTCTGAAGAAACGTATTTAAGTTGTGGGATGTTGGTCACAATTAAAAGTAAATTTACTGCATGTACAATGGAATGGGCATTTCCGGTTCATTTAAGTTAAAAAAAATGTCAACCGGCATTGCATGAAACGCATAACAAAAAAGAAGTAAGTACCATTATTACAGTCAAAATTCGCTGAAGGACTACGAAACAAAGAAAAACAATCAGCAGTTCGGAAACTAGGAAGTGCGCAAAGAAGAACACGTTTATCATAGATATTTAGAGTTTAAATCAGTGTGGTGGAGAAGAAGGTCTGAGAGTCTCTGTGCAGCCACTGGCATGCTGTGATAGTCCACTGCGTTGCCGTTCACACCTTCTGATTCCGACATGACAACTAGCTGCACGGATCTACGCAAGACAGCTGATCAACATGTATAAAAACTCATCTGTCAGTCCTACGATTACATAACTACCCAAGTACACCTATACCGAAATTCGCTTGTTTCTGCGACTGTATTTGCCAGATCTTTCTTCATCCTATCTGGGACGTTATTTTCGTTGAAAATTGGTAAATCCTTCTGTTTCATAATTACATAATTCCACCTCGTTGATAACCCCATAATTCTTTTGCAACTCAGAGCTTGATTGAAAATTTTCAAACTGTTTCATTCCACCACTTCCAATTAACGATTCAATCCTCTGAATGTCAACATGCTGCATATTTTCAAAACTTTCTAATTAATGGAAGCTCTGTGAAACCGAAATAGGTTTATAAAGGTAGTGAGTATTGGCGATACGTGTCATAGACGCAGCTATACGCAGGTTTTGGCGTTTCGCAAAAAAGGTGATCGAAATGAAGGTAGCAGAACTTAAAATGTAGTGATTAAAAAAAAGCCCTACCCAGATTGTTTTGCATGCTGGAAGTAATCAAGAAAATAGGAGTGATACGGACGACATTAATAAAGAATAATAGCGCCCCTATACGTTGAGCTCGAAATTGAAGCACAGTGCTTTCGTACTTGAGGATCCTATCAAGGCGAACCTGGTTCGATTCCTGGTGGGGTCGGTCCCCGGATTTTCGCTTATGGGAATTGTGCCGGACTATGCTGCTGGTCGGTGTGTTTATTGGGGATCTTCCTTTTCCCCTGTCCTTTCAATCTAGCGCTGCTCCATACTCACCTCACGTCACCCCTCACCAAAACTTAAGGAACTTTATGTGGAGCGCTCACCAAAATATCTGTCACTCACCTGCACTTGTGGGAAGTGTAGTGTCAGATCAAACAAAAGTTTCTATCGTCGTGATTTACTAATCAGGTCGGCATGGTCGCACCCACGGGGGTGGCACTTTAGGGCACGTGCCTCCTCGCCAAAAGGTGCTAAGTTTTAAATGTTTTAGATTTATTTATATGTGAACTACGTATGCGTATGTGTTGAGATAAGCAAACAAAGTGTGCTCACATTTTTCTGAACGTATTACCGGCATACTGTAATGTATAAGCGCTTTATAAAGATCCATGTAGTTCGCATAACTTATTTATTAGGTACTGTACACTGCCCAAGCCAAAACCCTGGGCGCGCCCATGCTGGTCGGCATGTTTCCAAATAAATGAATCTGAAAAGCAATTTTTAGCAATTCTGAAGGTCTCCGAAAACATTTTTCTGATAGGCGTGATGTATTTTTAAGAACCTGTAAGCTTGGTTTGAAATTCTGTTCTCTCAGTAAATTGATATATTACGAACATCTTAAGTAGTTTCGCGTAAAAAAATTAATACACGTGATATGCTACAACTCCTTTCATAAGCCAGGCAAAGATTTATCTTAAATTGAGTCTGAAAATAAAGCTCCTGCGCATTGAAATATATTAATTTTACATCAACACTTTGTAATTTTTCAAAGTATACTGGTATGATTTAAGGACGCCCTGTACTTAATTCCTTGATATTTCATATCAGTAAGTTCTACGCGATATTGTTTATGTAGTAGACATTACGTGTGACTGCAATTTCCTGATATAATAATATTTTACTTGTGTTAATATAACAGCATTTCACAATAATAATTAGCATGTTATGGAGACGTATAAATAACGAAAACCAGCCTTTATACAGTCCATAATACCGTAATTTCAGTGTATATTTCACACTGAATTTAAGGTATTGTAGCGAGCCGCGACTGTCTGGCTGGGCGGTGTATTACGATACTGTGGTGGCGGAGCAAGGACACCCCCTTCCCTCTCACTCCTCGGCCTCGTGGCTGTCGGGCAGGGCGGCGAAATACAATACAGTGGCGGCAGCGCTAAAAGGCCTCCTCGGGTGCCGCATGGATTGTATTACTCCATGATAACCACCTGCGCCCAGTATCGGGTAACCGAGAGAAAATATCGTGATCTGGAATGATCCTGTTCCCTCTTTACCTCTCTGGGTGGTGCTTGACATTGAAGCGACATC
>PNEQ01048960.1:0-11962 GCA_003012365.1 Medauroidea extradentata
ATATATATATATATATATATATATATATATATATATATATATATATATATATATATATATATATATATATATATATATATATATATATATATAGTTGTTTTTCAATGGATTCCTTTTACTTCACGTGTTCCATTTGGCAACACTAAGTTGGCAACAATAAGTTAGCAATAATAGTTTTAGCTGTGAGTAAGGTTAATTACACTACAGGTTAGAAAGAAGATGTGTTATATCACGGGAGAGATTAACACAGGAATAATATATTTCGTTAGTTTCGCTGCAATCGCTAGTTTCTCTGCAATCGCTAATTTACTTAATAAAATACGAAACCGTAAAAAAATACATTTTAACTAGAAATTGTAAAGAGAGAAGTCAGTTAATTTAATTTAAAGGTGAAAAGTAAACCAATTATGTCTTTAAAATTGTCAGCTTTATGTAACTTAAAATCCATGAAAGGTGTGTAATTTGTCTGTTAGCACGTCTTACCGATAACAGCGCTCAAGCGGCAGAAATTTTCCCTGTGACAAATTTTAGGCACTGATCTTTATAACCTGTTGTAGAAATAATCATTGACATGAGACACAATATACACCAACATCGCTTGAAGAATGGTGGAATTAACTTGAGCTTGGAAAGAAGCCTTAAGGGATATCAAGAGTGAGGTAATAGGATATCACAAAGAAAACCTTTCTGTCAACGGCAACGTTGCAACATTTTGCACAAACTAAAACACTAAAACTAGTACGACCCCGTAAGGTGTCCAAACTTGGATCAACGCGTGAAACGAGAATTTTCCGACTAATTAGACACACACAACGCTGGCCTCTAGCGATGAAGAAGCATGGAGCGACTTTACAAACATGCATACGTGAGTAATATTACAGTACTACCCTGTGATCAAGCTTTGGAGTAGTAAACTGTCATACAGCGTTGAGTCATGTCAGTACTGCACGACCCCAAAGCTCAAAGCACAAGCCGATGCACGCCACGTATTCAAAATGTAAGGCAAACACAATTTTCTTACTCCATTAATACTTCGAGAAAATATTAGACTGGGCATTTTTTAAATTATACATATTAATTTGAAATGCACATAAAATGCCCTAAGTAATGGCGTAACATTTGCAGAAATTATATATACATATACATATATATACATATATATACATATATATACATATATATACATATATATATATATACATATATATACATATATACATATATATACATACATATATATATACATATATATATACATATATATACACACATATACATATATATGAGATATGGCAATATCTGATAAATAGAACATTGAAAATCTATCGAAGAAAATATGAAAAATAATGAATTAAAAATATTTTTAACTAAAACAATAGCACCGTACCTGCGACATCACACCAAAGATCACCAGTAAAACTTAATACAAATTAACGGTTTTCCATGCTATGTGGTAAAATAGTTTCAGGCCTGTAATCAAATTTCTTCTTAATACGTTGAAATGTGTGATTACAAACTACGCTAAACGAATATTTTCATTTTTACGTATTTCGAAGAACTGAACTCCAATTCGAAACACTTTTAAGAGCGTGTACAGTAACGTCGTCGTGACGTGAGGCGTGTTTGTTGATTACTTGTTCGCTTGAATACAAACGAATTCTTGGCAGGAGCTTAAGTCTGCCGCCTGAGTGGATGTATTATGTGTGTTTCAAATCCAAGAAGTGGGAAGAGCTAAGTGCGTCATAATACGCGCACCATGCCTCATCCTAGTCTCTAGACCGAAGTCACTGAACTGGCGTGCAGTATTTTCGCTGATAACTCACCTCTTTGAGACATTCAGTGGTGACTCTTACCTTTATATGACGTAGTAATTTTAATAAAGGTTTATAGTCTATGAGACATTCAGTGGTGACAGAACATTTTATGATACAATGCTAGGAATAATAATAGTCTATGAGATATTCAGTGGTGGCTGAACATTTTATGACGCAATACAAGAAATAATAGTCTGTTAGATATTCAGTAATTACTGAACATTTTATGACGCAGTGCTAGGAATACTAGACTATGAGATATTCAGTGGTGGATGAACATTTTATGATGCAATACTAGAAATAATAGCCTGTGAGATATTCAGTTGTGACATTTTATGACGCAATGATAGGAATAATAGTCTATGAGATATTCAGTGATGACTCTTGCCTTTTTATGACGTAATAATTGAAATGAAGGTGGATAAAAGTCTATACTTTTTTTTAAGTACTCGCAACTAAGTTTTCCGTGCCTAAAAATGTCAAGAAACACTTGTGTTCACAAATTTCGTAACGTGGAAATAAGTTTTGAATGTTAGTGCAGGGACTTAACAGATTATACAAATGGTGTAATGTTCTTACAATGCTGTTCCTAAGCAGACATCGTATAGGTTTAGAATAAATGCGTGTTTGCTGAAACTCTGGACTCCTCTTGGCGATGTGCGTAGGCGGCCACCTTAAAACTCAGCACGGATTATTTGATTTCACGCTTTTTGAAAAATCTGAGAAGATAAAATGTAATTCTCGATCACAGCGGAAATTTCCTTTACCTTGCTCTACAGTACATGCATGACAAACGAACGAAACAAAGCTAATATATATGATGGTACTTATTTTAATTTATTGAGTTCTATACGTAAATTGTCACGTTTGTACTATAGTCCAATGTAAACCAAACTTCCGCGTTATTCGCGAATTTAATATATTCCTTTCCCAGAATTACTGTAAAAACAAGCAATTAATAAATATATGGCGACAGACGCCGTCTGTCTGTCGACCCGGAAGAAAACCGGGTTAGAGATCGTATAGATGGAGCGGGTGATATACAGTTCTATAGAGAGGGGTTTGAAGCCTAGAGACAGAAGGGAAATGAGACCAGTGCTCATATTGACACGTGAAAATTGTTGTTTGTTGCCATAACAACGTGTACAAATTGACTGATAAATGTCATATATAATTTAAATGAAGGGCCAGCTGATTACACTCTGCCACATTTTTATGTGTACAAACAAAGTCATCTTGACTCCAATAAATCCTGATAATGCTTAACCAGCATTTTTGTATAATTTCTGGGAAGAATGACACATTCATTAAATAACGTCGTCGAGTTAGCGGAGCCGGCATGATAATGTCAACAGACTTAGTGGGTCTTATAGCCATGATGCAGTGATGATTAAACACATTATTTTCAAACGGAAAATGACAGATTAGTCGTAATGGCAGTTAAATATAATTACGTAGGAAGATTATATTGCCTGCAGAATATTCAGTACAATCAAACCCAAATCAAAGTTTAGTGTGATTAATTATGCAGTTCTTAAAAAAGTTGCTCTTTCTCTGAACGATTACAAATTTTAATTTCTATTATTCCAAATATGTTTCGATAAAAGAAACAATGCTCTTATAACTTGTGACAATTAATAGAGCGTGTAATTTTCAAACCCAGAATAAATTATTCATGATCGTATCAGATACTATCGGTCTACAAATAACGATTTTGTCAGGTACTTTCATTTTCCAAAACCTTGCAGTGGATTAAATATATTTGTTAATATTAGCAGTTAACATGTTGAAAATTTCTACAGTAACTCTGGCCTGATTGTGTAGTAAAATAAGAAGTAAATCATTATTAGATTTTAGCTTGTATAGTTATTTCACTAATCTGAATTTTACTAAATTTTTGTTTCGTACAAACGAATTTCTTTATGAGTGTAGTTCACTGCAGTGTCTTTGAACAGAGAAAAAATATTTAACGCAAGGTGGTGAATATTTTTCATTTTTTATTGAAACGTGTTTACAAACTTTCAAGTTGAGGGGAAGCAGTTTGTCTCCATCCATTTTTATTGCGGGCGCAAGGCCTCGGGTGGTAGCTGAGGCGGAAAATTGCCGCCTTCCGTAAGTTGCCTGAACTTTTGCTACCAAGAGATTTATTCCGATGGCCTTCCAGCTTACGTCCCATTCTAAAGGCTTGCTGCAAAAAAATATTTAGTGTATCGTGTAAACCTACGTTCTTCTCTAAGTAAAAACGTAAGTTATTTTAAAGACGATCATAATACCTTTTTTTATTCAAGAGTATAAAATTATATTTAATTGGTGTATCCCCAACTTAGAACCCCAAAAATTTACAAATCTTTACTACGTGTTCGCATTATTTAAATTATAAATACATTATTTTGCATAAATAACATATCAGACGGAAGTTTAACAACACAGTTACCATATTAGTAAATCACAATTTATGCCATACTTACTTATTCGTTGCTATATCTATGCACAGTAGCTTTTGTCATCATTAACATAGCTAAACTCATTATTTTGGCCAGAATTTTACATGCTAGCGTAATATTACTGATTAAAATTTACTTTATGTGTCAGATTTCGCAACTAATGAAGTGGTACCCTAAATATTTTGCACACCAGTAATGCTACTCATCATAAAAACCAAAGCGTGTTCAGCAATAAATGTACCTTCCGGATGGTAAGGAGACGTAGGCAATATTTAGTTTCTGTTTCACTCTCAAACATATGCTTTATCTGAATACTTTCTTTAATAATGAAACTTTGTAGGCTCTCATAGCATAGGGCATAAATTATTATGAGAACGTAGAAACAAAGTAATTTGCAACTACAAAAAACATAAATGTTTTTCGAAACGTCTAGCAAGGATGAGGACCACTTGAGAAACTGCTCTCACTCAACTTAAAAAATTTATTTAAAACTCTTTTTACACATAAAACGAAAATATTACACATTGTAACCCTTTTGCACTATTTAACATTACATATGTACAAAAATTTTGTTGTTTTTTGGTCTTTATGTTACATGCAGAATTATCGTTATTGCATGACGTTACTAAAGTATTTTTTTTTTGTAATGCCCCATCCCCCACCTTCTCAACCCCAAAATCAGTTACACTATGTCATGCTGCATTGTTCCAGCTACGTTTGGAAGGGTGGCGCCCATTTGAGGACCTAACATACAGAACCAGACATTACCAATAATCGGAAATTGTGCAGACTAAGCGAGCTACACACGAGTAGAAACTAAGATTCAAGAAAATAAATTACTATTATGAAATATGATATTCCCCACATTAATCTACAACAGGATAAAATGGACATGTATAGTTTTGAAAATTGGCTCCTCCACTTCTGACGACCTGCGGAGTCTGCAGCAGCTACGGCGATACATAATTCACCGGGACATAACGGGGAGGTAGCGAGGACTACGGTAAAGTTCGGTGCAGATGAGCTACGTCAAATGTTCCCACGCCCCTCGTGAATCGTTAACGAGCCTGCACCGCGCCGAAATAAAAAATTCTCCGAGGCGATTCACTTATTTGCTGCGCAGTGCGCGATATAACCTGGTTATATGTGGTTCGGAATAAAGTGAGCAATTTTGAAATATAGTTACATGTCTCTGTTCATATTACTTATAGTTTCCCGTTCGTTTTTTATACAAACAGAATATTCTAACCGACAATTAATACAATACTCAAAGGTCAATACCCGAGGTAACAATAAATTAAGCTTACAAAATTTTTATCCTAGACAAGACGGTCTTCAAAAATTCTCACTTTATCGCTAACCACCTATACCAACACACCTTCCCAACCGTCCGCAACATTTAAAGGGCCATGCAGAATTGGTATTGCTAGCTCCAGTGCAGGTGGATGGTAGACTATGATTGGCTTACCTGTTTTTCATGTCACCAACTGCTAGTAGTTGCATTAATGTACTAGGCAACGTTGCCGAAGTTGGGGCTGCTAGAAACAACTGCCCTCACTTGATAGCGTCACAGTAACCACTAAGAATATACGTTTGGTAAATAACGTGCAAACTGACATACGAAACGTCTCACAAAAATCGCATTTAATGTTTATCGACTTTTGTGTAACATTAAATTATTTCCTCGTGTTACGGATGGCGCAGGGTGATGGACACCACGACCACCCCCTCCCGCCTCAAAGGCGACTAGTACTAGACCACGACAACTAGTTCCGCGGGAAAAATACGAACTACCGCTGTGTCGTCCTTGACCACTGCACGCAACTGGTGTGGCGCACCACAACACCGGACATAATACTGTGACACAGGCAGCTGGCTAGGTTTTTACCGTGCTACGTCTCCACAGACCGTGAGCCATGAACTTATGTCAAGCGCAGTACATTTTCCCTCCCTGTGATGTGTCTACCTACTACTAGCGCCACGCTTCTTCCCCTCACGGGAGGACTAGCCGTCGTGGTCGTATAAAGCTAGAGTCATAATAACCCGGCGAAATCAACACGACAGACCTGCCACAACAGACGTTGAGCGACTATCATCTAGAGTAATTTGACTAGTGTTCACAATAATAGCTGTCGTCGACGTGTAGCCATCGGCAGTATTGAAGTGACAGTTTTCTCTGATTTTAATTGCTCATTTGTGTGGTAGCAACGAATCAACAAATAGTTTGTTAGACTGCTTCCAAAGTCTCATTATTATTACACGAATGGAAAAGACAAACTCCCGCTTCATTTAGTATAACGATAGTTAAACGCAATTACATTTATGTTATCTAAAATAATTTCTGATTCAATTTTAACAACTTGTCATGTACATTTTCACACAAATTCGTTGGAAATTTCTATCCAAGCCTTATCCTTTTTCGTCTGATTTTTTTTTTAAACCTTCGTCGAAATATAGTAGGGTTGTAGAGATTTCTGCACTTCGTAAATAAACTTCCCCTAGTTAAACCTTTCCATTTATTTCGTAGCCATTTAAGATCAAGCATGTTTGCAAACAAAGTAACAATTCATTTATTTTATGTTCAACTAAAATGTACGACAATGGGGAAATATGAGCGACATTTCCTTCTATTAAGTTGAAATTTCTTTCGCGTCTTGGGTCGGACACGCCTCGACAAGACGTAAAGTAGAAATAGATTCTACTTTCGTCGGGCCGTCGGGGCCCTGTTTTAGTCGTGCTGACGTTACTGTGACCTTGATTTTGATTGGTTTCTGCTCGAATTTGGTCGTTGGGTCGTTGTCGGCAGAGTTCGTCGGGTTATTGTGACTCCAGTTCAATAGGCGAGGTGATACAGCAGAGGTTCGCCATCGCCTTCCGCAGTATGGAGATGAGAGGACAACGCAACACCCAGTCCTCAACCCAGAGATACAACAGTATATACTGACCTCCCTGGCCGGGAATCGAGCCCAGGACCCTTCAAGAGCTCAAACCACTGAGCTGTTGCACCCGTTAAGACGAGGACTCTAACAAATGTATATCCTGCTTGAAGGATCTCCTCTCCTACAAAGGTTTGTGTCTACTAATAAACAGAACAAAAAAACTTAAAGAGGAATTGATCATTTTATCAAGAAATTACTTGCGTATAACTTAAGGTTTTAAATTTTTTTTGGAAAACAATTAATTATTTTAAAAAATAACAATATTGTTTACCACAAATGCTCGAAAAAATTGATTTAAAATACTACAATAATAGTTACGCGCGGTCTACCACAATTTTCATCACCATTTTTTTTTATTTTTTATTTGTACCAGATATTTTTTTTCTTATTTCAGACACAAAATATGACTAAATTTGGCTCTTATGAAATGTTGTATCTCTCATAGTTTTCGCGTATTGGCTTGTTAAAGTCATATTTTGCATGTTTCCGTTTTAACGACTACACTAAAACCAACAGATATACCAAACTCAAACAAATCACAGAAGATAAAGACATTTCAGGCTACAGTGTCATGCTCATAACAATAAACAATAAAAATTATTTGTATTTTTAAAAAATGCTGAAACTAAAAATTAAAATTTTTAAAACTCAATATTTTTTCTAAAAATACAATTAATTTTTATTCTTTATTTTTATGAGCATGACATTGTAGCCTGCAATGTCTTTATCTTCTGTGATTTTTTTCGAGTTTGGTATATCAATTGGTTTTAGTGTAGTCGTTAAAACGGAAACATGAAAAATATGAATTTAACATGCCATTACGCAAAAACTATGAGAGATAAAAAAATTTCATAAGAGCCAAATTTGGTCACATTTTGGGTCTACAATAAGAAAAAAAATATCTGGTAGAAATACAAAGTTACAAAATGGTGACGAAAATTGCGGTAGACCCCGTCCTAAGATTATAAAAACAGCACCTTCCTTTCTGCTATGAGGCTAGGAAACGATTTCAAAAATAAATTTTGAAATAAGTCGAATGAAAAAACTTGGCTTCTTATTATGAAATTAAAAAAAAGTTTTGAACTATTTTAATTGGTGCAGAGTTCAAGTTGGAAATCATTAGGTTAGTGAATGTTCGCTATGCAGTTAAATATTTATCCCGAAAGATCGCGATAATACAACGAACCCGCAAATCTCTTTGCAAGAATACCAACACTCTTTGATTACTTTTAATATAGTGGAATTTTCTTGTTAATGGCTAAACAAAAAAAAATCGAATGAGTATCTTTTCGGCCAATTAATAATCCTTTTGGTACGTGAAGATATTAAAAACAATTTTGAACACATTTACATTGCTGTGTATCCAATGTGGTAAATTTTTTCGTAGTGACAAACATTTTTAAATAAAGTCCATTTAATTAATTCAACTTTTGAAATTAGTTCACGTGAAATTAAATTTGTAAATAACGCTTACAATTTTCTTTTTATTTTTTGTTTAATTTTCCAGAATTTGTCAATTGTTCTCGTTACATTGCAGCATATTTTATAAGCATATTTTATAAAAATATTCAATGAAAACCGTACATAAAAATTGGAGTGACCAAATAAACACGTAATAATTCTGTTGTCAAAAACTATACGCGCACCACAGCCATGATAAAAATGTTAATAGCAGTTGATTGAAAAGCTGAAATTTTACAGTCCAGTTAAAACGATATTCATGGTTTGGAATAACATCAACGGGTACTCAATTTACATTCCCGTTATAGTCATTAGTATGTAAATGCTCGGAAGTGCTACCGCAGACAAACAAGTATGGAAAATCGTGACGTATATAAAATGCGAAACAAAAACAATGAAATGTTTTTAGGAGAGGAATCCTGTGACAGTTTTTTGAATAATAATTTGCTTTTCGGTAACTCAAACGAGAATGCATAAACATAAAAGGCTAAAAGTGTTTAAAAAATAAATGAAATGACGAAATATAGTATGCATGCGCTTCGCGTTAATTATGTATACTGAAACAAGAATCATCGAGCATATGAATTTTAATGCTACAAATGTCTGTACAATTATTTATTTTAAAATACATCAATCGTGACCTCAAATGTGCGTAGGACATAGCTGATAATTAGCATACGACAGTTTTTAGTTCGTAATATAAATACAGGTTTTAACTATTTTGTGTAAATCTACACAGCATTACAATGTTTCTATATATGTTTATTTTCATACTAGAAGTGCGCCCGCGACCTTGATCGCGTGTGTTACTCATAGCAGGTCATATTTACTTCAATTGAAAAACCTATTTGTACAACAGATCCGTAGTTTAGTCATGAAGAGTTAGGATGACCAAGCTGCTAGTTAATCAACTCTGCAACAGTAAAAGTACCTACAGTTCTCCACGTGAACAGCAGTCTTACGTTTGTACCTGTGACTAACAGCGACTTCGCCTGGGCATTATTTATGTCACTGTAAAGTCGACTTTGTGGGGTAGTTATAGACTTCTAAATGTAAAAGTAAAATCGAATGAAATAGGTAGTTTACGTGGTATTAAGACCAATTTCTCGCGAGTACAACCGTTTAAGATGGTACCCTTAATAACATGCTTGTTTTTCAAAATATTCCCTTGAGGATGATTGCCATTAGGCAGTTTTGGTGGAATTATGATTCGAAGAAATATAAACGTATTAGATGTCCCAACCTTGAGGTTAGCGAGATAGTATACGTGGGCTGATGCTGTTGAGGAACTTTAGTGGATAGTGGACAACAAAATCTTGTTTTACCACTTTTGAACGACATAATCCAAATTGCACTTGTTTCATCTGCCTTGAAGTTTTTTTTGTGCCAGAATTGAACATTTGCGCAGCCTTTAGCGGAATTTGGGCCACGAACCTCCAGAACAATGGACTGGAGCTAAAAACAGCTGTACTACATAACGTCGAAATTATTCCTGGAAACTAATTTTAAAAAAATAAAATATTAATTTCCTAGGCTCACAGAGGTTGTACAACACGCATCGATAGAACTGTAGAACGAAACTCCTATATTATGTATTTCTCACCGTTCTTACTTGCTTTTCGGATTGTCTGCTTTAAAAATTTACAAACTAAGTTTTCTTCTTAATAATAATGTTATGTTATAAAATAACAAACTTGCATAAATATTTATAGGTACTCACGTAAGTATCATTCTGACGCGAACAACACCTCAATATATCTACTGGTTATGATAAGTATCTTCCGATGATAGAAAACCAATTTTATGCCTTTAACCCCTTCAGGTGTCGAATTTTGAAAATCTTAATTTTATATCTTAAATATTTGTAAAAGTGCCCAAGTTAAGTGAAAATCATGACGATAGCCCGTTCATTTGAAGAAAAATCGATCATTCATTAAAATAATACATATCAACCCTGTACAGTACTGAGAGTTCGAATTTTGAAAAGCCTTTCAAGACCTTTTTGCAGCCACTTACCTAATCATCCTCCTGAAGCAAAAATAAATTGAATATCTCGAGGATATTTCTAAAATTTATTCCAGGTCTTTTCACTTCCTTAGAGACTAGATTTAAATATATATACATATATATATATATATATATATATATATATATATATATATATATATATATATATATAGAATCACATTTTAAACTACTTAAGTGGTGTCTCTTGGACGTGAAAAATACGATAATAGCCCACTTTGTACAATGTAAACATATATACGCTTTATTGAAAACACATTTCATCACTCACTTTTTAACCTCTTTTCATATCCTTACGTGGGGAATTTCGACAAATCGCGGAATTACTTTTCAGGTATTTCAGTAAGCACCAATCTTAAACATATCACGTTGGTATATAGATGACCAATTGGGTCGATATGTACCAATTTTGAATCGAAAACACGTTTTACCTTTTTTTACTTCTTTGGGGCCAAATTCGGAAAATACATTTTAATAAAATTCAAATTCTGTCAAGTCACAGTTATTTTTGTGAATGTTACAACAGCCTTAGTTATTGAAGTTCCAACGTTGCATCAATTTGTGAATGAAATTGAGCCTATGTAATGGGCGTATTGTCATAATTCAGAGAGAGAGAGTACTCACAGTTTCCTTGGATCCCTCGAAGCGTTGTCCGTCCATCCACCAAGTGATGCTAGCTGGAGGTCTGGAACCAGAGGACTGGCACAGTAGGTCGTATCTACGTCCTTGAGACAACGGGTGGTCCGCTCCCAGGATCCGCACGTCCAGCGGTGGGACTGCAACACACAGTGGATCATGCTTGAAGCAGCACCCTGACTTAGCGATAGACAATGTTAGGTTTCAGTACAATCATTTTCCAATACCCTTTTACGCTATCATTAATCTTTGTTCTCTTCATGTGATACTACATATTGTGAACTCCGTTCCAAGATAAAAAAAAAGTTACTGGTGCCTTGAAGGGGACATTCTGGGTTCTATACGGTTGCGGACATACGCAAATGCAATTTCCAGAACACTACAGAACGGTATGTTTCATTGCAATAAACATTCAAAGACATTACTCATGGATACATATGTGCCCTTGATGCGGATCCCAACCCCGATATGTGACACAAGTGCCAAAATGCCCATTAATGGAGCATGAATCCCCGTCAAGGGTTTCCTAAGGTCAGGTGAAAGCCAACCATGTCCTATTTGCCAAAGTATTGAACACATCTGCCTGCTGGTTAATGTTATATAAGAAACTGATTACGATTTTGTCATCAAACAACGCGTGGGC
>PNEQ01048960.1:12062-46806 GCA_003012365.1 Medauroidea extradentata
AGAACTGGGCATGGTTTGATTCCAGATCAGGCAATCTTTTTTTTTTTTTTTTTTTAATTGGATTTCCGAAATGGTTCCAAGCGAATACGGGTATGATTTCTAACGGAAGATCCAATAGGTTTCCTTCCCCTTTAATTTATGAATTTACGGTTCCGTCTCGTATAACATCGCTGTAGATATCAATAACTTCTAGCCATTGAGTGGCCATGAAAATAATAAACCAAAATTCGTCTTAAGCGGTTGCAGATAAAATAGCATTCTTAATTAATTGTAATAGCAGCATTTATGTACAAAAAAATTTAAAGAATTTTTGGCAACAAGTTAATAAGATAAAATGAGAGGCTTAAAGAATCAAGAAATGAAAAGGAAAGTTTCAGTCTCGTATCATATATTGAAAATTCCTTAAACTTTTCAAAATAAATATTTTTCTGCAAAATTTGCCGGCAAAATAGTAATAGTATTTTGAAAAAGAAAAAAAAACGAAACTTGCAGTATGTATGCTCGAATCGTCGTTCGTTACTGTGCATATATGTATGTACGTACACACACATTATGTATAACGTATATATCTATTTCCGAACAAGGTCTTTACAATTTTCAATAACAACTTCTTTCACGAATATAGTTATTAGATTCCGGATTCTTCTTTCGTATTTCAAACTACAACAATTTTTTTCTAACTGTAACAAAATCGTGCTCAACAGACGGTTAAAATAAAATACGTCTGGGGCTGCTCTTGTTTTGACAAACAGTATTATTGTGAACATACGTCATTGCGATATATGTCGTCCCAGAAATCTTAGAATGAGAGAAAACCAACCTAGTTGGCTGTAGTCAACACATCCATACACCAAAAGAACATAACATGAAAGTTTCCATGACGAATTAGTCAACAACAAATAATGGAAAAAAATTGATAGAAATAAACACCCGAAAATAAAAGTCGAGATACTATATAATGTGTAAAACTCAGGACATAACTATTAAGACAGCACAGACAATAGTCGGACGAAGACAATAATGGACACAAGACAGGATAACAACGATGACGTCACAGACAACACACGACGATGAAGACACAAAAGAACACAGTAGATTTCCAAAGGCCTACTTTTCACGACGTTCCGGACTCTGACATCTGCTCCCGTCTTCAGGTGAAGTAAAAGTGAAAACTGGAAGACTTTGGACATTGTTATTGAAAATGTTTTACGTCTTGTCGACCTCAAAGTCATTTGATACGCATGTCAAAATTTCTTAGAAGTACAGGAATTATGAAACGCGTCGGCCACGGCCCGAATTTATTCACCTGGAGTTATTTCAGAAAACCATTAAAACCGAAATCAGGTGTGCTGGAGACAGGGATCGAATCCGGGTTCGCACAAATGAAAGTCCAACGTGTTATTGTTGCGTAACCTTTAGCCAACTCTGTCCTAACATCATGATGAAGTTGCTGTTTAACTGTCGTAGGGGATTGTAAATATTTCGCAAAGAAAGAACACAATATTAATTTATCATAACGCGTTTCTCCGTAAAAAACTTTTCGTGATGAACATGAAATAAATTAATTCTTAGTCACCTTCGTCTGTAGGGCACAGTAGTTGTTTAGTGGTCAGATGTTTATCTTCCATCACTTCGATCCGTAATTGTTTTTTTTATATAAGGCCGACCCAATTTTCGCATGTGGGGAGCGTAGCAGAAGTTGCTATTGGCCAGCAGGTTTTCTCGGGGTAGTCCCATTTCTCCAAGTTTCTCAATCCAACACCGCTCCACACTCGACAAAACTTTATCATCGCCAAATCTCATTGCTTCAATGACAATTGCCGACTCCAAAACCAAAATGTCTCCAAACAATCTCATCTGTGCGAAGGGCTTCATGCATGTTGCAATATTGTCACAACTACGGACTTTAAATGAGGTTGTCCAGTACTTGTTTTGTGTGTCAAGGACACCCTTCACCTTTCATGGTGTACATTCTTTCTTCTCGTGTCTCCGTTTTAATAATGCAAATTCGTGCATTATTTCCGCGAACATAACACCTTTAGGAGTTTTAATTAATTAGGTGTTCTTGTTGTTCACAATCGTTAAAATATAATGTCTTTGAATGATTCTTGCCATGGGACAGAATGCCGTACTGTATTATTGTGGAGAAACGCTATTGCAATACACAGGCGAACACCAAGTGGGTGGTATATAAATAAACGCTGAAAACATCAATTGATTTCTACGCTGTTTTCCAAGCCAATACGGATAAAATACTCAATGGCAATCCGAGATAATGGTATTCGCCAACGTTATGAGTAAATATTTATCCAGAATTATTAATTCGTTACGCGTGATCTCTTATGTGATCTCTTACGCCGCAGTTATATACACGAGGTTCCGGCGTCAGAGATTGTGCCTCAGAAGTTCGGAACACTGGAAACAATTTAGTTTAAAACGTTGGCGAAAACTATTGTCTAGGATTGCTATCGTTTAATTCTCGAAAATTGTCTTCAAGAAACGTATAATATTATAGATTAACGCTTTTAGCGTTGAATTATGTACCACACCCTCTTCATCTCCAAACATTCTACAAGGTCTAAAACTGGATTAATCCGCACGTCAGCTATCGGGTCCGAAAAGGTTTCTCCGACAAAGAGTCACTAATTTATGAACATAACCTCCTGTAAAAGGAACTTCTTGTAAATAGCTACTCTAAAAGTACAATAAAATATAAAAAAAAAAACACATCTCATTAATCCACAAAACCTTATTGAAACAATTTCAGGAACCTTAGTGATTCCATATGTCCGGGGCATTTCAGAAAATATAAGACAACATGTATAATATACAGATTGATTTCAAATGTAAGACTACATTAAAAGGCATTTTTTACAAAGGTGAAACAGCAATTAACAAATTACAAACGCAGGACTTTGCCTATCATACCGTGCGATCGTGGAAGTGTGTTCATAGGACAAACAGCCAGATCCCTTTCTACGCGTATTAGAGAATATAAAAATAACACAAAAAAAGCAAGATACAAAAATTCAAATAACCCAAAAATGTGTCGGGAAACGGTTTTAAAATACTATGAGAAAATTCCACTCCATTAACACTGTAAACACTACCTTGCCAAAGGAAAATATAATAATCATCATTTTTTCTAAATAACACAAATGCATTTAGTCAGCAAAGCACTGAATTGTGAAACATGTGGAAACCCTTAAAAAAAAAAAAATTTGCAAAGTGGCCATAAGCTATAAAACCCCATTTAAAGTTACACAGCCAATCAGGACAGAGCTCGGCTGTCATTGTTCGCACTAGGAGTAGAGCTGCAGACTGTAAATACTGCCAAATTTTTTTTTACTTCACCTAAAGACTGGAGCAGATGTCAGCTCCAGATATGCCGTGATAAGTTCGTCTTAAGAAATCTGGTGTGTTTTTTTGTGTGTTTTCATTGTCGTGTCGCCTAGTCTTGTCTGTGACGTCATCGTTGTAATCCTGTATTGTATCCGACACTTTCGTCGTCTCGGTATTGTTTGTGCTGTCTTAGTGGTACTTAGTACTACATATTATTTTGTTTTGCCTTTCAGTTTTCTATCTGGGTGTTTATTTAAATATTTCTTTATTTGGTGGCATCACTTTCGGGAACAATTTCAATACACTTAGAACTAACTATATTTGACATACTTCAAGTAATACACCTGTTTTGAATACGTACATGTCTTTCCTTTACATTTAGTGTGACACGTCGTGTAATAATATGTGAGAGTTAACCATATGTATACTTTATTAATATAATTATTGCATCGATTTACTGTGGCAAAATCAATAGACACAGTATAAATTAATGTTACCTAATTAAATGTGTGCACTAGTTTTTCGCTCTAGTTAAAAAAATATATCTGACAGTTTGCTACTAGTATTATTGTTATTATTATTACTCTTCGATAATATTTAAGCTGGATTATTATTCTCTTATATAAACAGCGTTAACATCACTGACTCTAATCATTTATAGAGTCAGTCCAACATAAATTATTTAAAACTGTCTATTTAAGAATCTTTCAACTGGAAAACTATTTTAATTACATAAATATTCCTACAGAATTTATGACTCCCACCTCGCACAATCGTAGAATCGTCAATAATGCTCAGTTTATTTACTAAGTGTTTCCTCTATTACTTTCATTGTAAAACTATTGTAAATAATACATATTTAAAGGTGCTAAACAATGTTGGTAGGAAATTTGATTTTTTTTCACTATCTAAAAATTATTATTTGGTTAATAGATGAATTAAGCTTTTTAATAAAATCTGTGATTTTGATATCTTCAAAGGGGGAAGAACTATGTTTCTGACTTTAATAACATCAGATTTTTATGTGACTGAACTGATATGTGTTAGCTCCTTGTATGTGTGTATATTAAATATTCTTCTGTATATTTTTTTTGTTTTTTTTTCCTGCGTGCCGTCTTGTTAGTGTGTTGTACTTGTCCTTGGTCCGTTGTTATTCGTTTTTTGTACCAGTGTAATCCTATTACTAGCCGTATGACGGTTGGATGGCACGTTAAAGTTAATAAATGAAATGGAAATGAAATAATTATTGTTAATAGCCACTCTGATTAAACCACTAAAAAAAGCAAAAAATGTTTAAATATTTAGTGAGTAATAAAGAGAAAAAATCTCGTTGCTAATTGTAAAATGCAATGACTTTTTTTTATAATCTCAAAGGCATGAATTTTTAAATTTTACATTTTATACAGCTGAAAATCTCACTACGTATATTCAAATATACATCGGAAGCATTGTGACAGAAAATCGAAATCCATAAATTGGATGAAACATTCCCTACACTCAAGTCTCCAATTCTCTCCGTTCAGTAGAAAAAGAAAGGCTGTCTGTCGCAATCCATTACTTTTTCAGTAATGTATTGGAAACGGAATGAAATACCGCTATTCGTTGAAGAATTCGTTTACAATTCAAGGAGGCGAATATGAGACGTCGAGTCTAGAACATTTCATCAAAACAGGGACAAGCCTCATGGAAGATGAAAATGAATAAAGTGAAATGTATAGCAAAATTCTGTTTGTTTTTGTAACGTACTGAAACATAATTTAAGTTAAAGGACAATGTATTCAAATAACCGATTAAAATGATTCCTAAAAATACATTTATTGTCTAGAGCATTTATTCTTCCATTCTCACAACGTCAAAATCATACTATTATAAATATAACTTAAAACATTGTCACTCAGTTTATTTCAACTGAATCATAATATTAATAATAATTATTATTATTATTCATAGAACAATTTTTTTTGTCAAAGCATGTCAATGATGTGAAGAAAATATGCAACTGACCCGTATAAAAATTATGTTCACCTACGGGACTGAACAACTGTTAATATCTAATTTGGGTTTCGTAGTATGCACATCATAAAACGTTACATAACGCAATTTGAGAACCCTAAAAACCACGAGTTTGTCAATCTCGTAGTTTACGAAGTTTAGGACCAACACATTTCAGCATCATGAATTATCAAACAGATAATGAAGTGGACAAAAACTGTTCATTATTTTAAAAAAAGCTCAAAGTTTATGTTACATCACAGTATGAGAAAATCAGAAAAAAGTGTTAAAACTTAAGTGGGCCTCATTTATGATAAATCCAAGTGTTTTTAAAACTCCGAGAGGAGCTTTAGCAGTCATGTTAAAGCAAGAGTGTATCAGCATTACTTTTAAGACCGTGTCCTTAATTTTGATGCAAATTAATCAAATATAATATTTATCAATTATATAAAACATTTTTCTTGTCATGCAATGCAAACAGTTTAAAATTTTTCCACAATTTTTACATAAATAAATGTATAAATTAGTTACAAATAGGTGAAGTACTTTCGGAATTATGATATAAAAACTTTAATAACTTTAAATAGTTAAGTCACAAAATTCCGTAGGCTAAACAATTGTGCATATTTTATAGGAATTGCATATCTGGTAGATGTGGTACGCACTACCTGTCATCTAGAATAACGTCACTCGGAAGAAACAATTTTTATCCTTCAAATATAAACGTTAGTATCACACAGTAAAAATGTTATTTGTTATCAGAATATTTGAACTCATTTTTGAACATCAGTATTAAACCTCACCTTTAAACCTTCGCATAAGATCTCACCTCTATACCTCAGTATTTGATCTAACGTTTTGATCTGGACATTACACCTTATTTTATGCATAAGTTTCAATTCCTCACAATATGAACTTGGATATGTAATCATCTTAGCAGTAGCGCCACCGGAATTGCAATGAATCATCTACGGATGACCTTCGCATGGTTGGCGAAGACCCATGAGCGACCGAAGCGCTCGTTTAGGTCAACACAAACGGATACTTCACGTGTACAATACTATAAATACGGTCATTCACGCAAACTGATTTCCAACACGTTCGAGCGTCATGTCGTTACAATGGAAGAAGCCACGAGCATAGATGAACAAGTCGCCACTTTTAGATATGCGGTGCGGAAGATCCTGGGTTCGAATCACGGCTCGAGCATGGGTTTTGTGTTGTCCCTACATCTTACTTCGCCCTCATCGGCTAATTAAGGGCTCGTAAAACTATCTAACCAACTCAACGCTACTTACAGACTTCAATACTAGACCTCATTTTTGTACCTCGTCAGTTTTCAGTCTTCACATGAACTTCAAACTCAATATAAAGTCCTCGTAGGCATGCCAGTACAACAATTGGTTACGGATGACGTTGACGTCTTATCACCATAGATGAACATCGCACTGACACTAACGTTACGTAAATAGCTTACCTTCTTGTCACCAGATGCATTTAAAAAGTTCTTATTCACTGAAAGTTATCTTCTAATACCGTGAAAACAAAACATAATATTAGTATAAACGTAATTTTTAAGGTAGTTTATAGTAATTTCTGGTGAAACTGTTCTGTAGCTCCGGAAATATGTTACATTAACTTTATATATAATTTTTTTTTCCAAATTGGTAGACAACTATATTGACTTTGCCTTATAAATATTATTGATGTATGGTGGTATTTCAATGTACAAAAATTGATTCGGGTTTTTCATACTCTATGGGAAGTAATAACATTGGTTATAAATTTTTACTTCAACCGTGTGCAAACATTGTTCTACGCGTGCATTTATTGATTATCGAAATTATTTGATTTTACAGCAACTATTATGCAGTGCAATAAAACAATTCAATGATAACACCCAGTCCTAACCGAAAATCTAAATCACTTTTTAGAAAATTGCGTGTAAGTAAAATACACTTTCGGACATGACATGCGCTGGATTCTTCGCTATTTTCGCACACTGAACACTTCGGACGTTTCATAAATTGTAACTGAAATAGGGCGAAATATATTTCTGGCTAACCGCTGGTGATAGTGACAGCATAAAAAAAAAACGTTACAACATTTTGCTGATGTATAAATTATCTCAGCAAACATCAGTTACAGGTTCCAATCAAGAAAATATAACTCCCTAAATTGAATATTTATACATATTAAGGGCGTGATAGACAGCGATTTTCATCACCATGTTTCTATTTTTATATTTGTAACAGATTTGTTTTCTTATTTTACACACAAAATGTAACTAAATCTTGCTTTTATGAAATATTTTATCCCTCATTGTTCTCGCGTAGTGGCTTGTAAAAGCCAAATTTGCATGTTTCCGTTTTAAGGACGACACAAAACCAACTGATACACCAAACTGAAAAAATTTAAAGTTGATAAAGACATCGTAGGTTACAATTTCCCGTACATAAAAACCAAGTAAGAACACGTTTTACTAAATAAAAATGCTGAAAATTAAAATCAAAATTTAAAAAAAAACTCAATACTTTCTTAAAAATACAAACATTTTTTATTTTGTGGTTTATCATAGCTGTAGTGGTAGCCTAGAACATCGTTATTCATTATGAATGTTTTCTGTTTGGTAAGTGAGTTGGTTTTAGTGTCTTCCTTAAAACGGAAACGTGCAAATTTCGACTTTAACGAGCTATTGCTCAAAAACTATGCGAGTTTAAAATTTTTTATGTGAGCAATATTCAGTTACATTTAGTATCTAAAAAAAATTGTTGTACAAATATAAAAATACAAATGTGGCGATGAAACTAGCTGTCCACCGCCCCATTAAGGTTTAACATTAATCTCAAACACGGTAAACGTATTTAAATAGAAAGCGGAACATTATTATATATATAAAAATAGGAAACAAATAATGAATATGTGACACAGTGTATTTAAATAATGTGCAACTCTACACTGTTATTTAAATTCCTTACATTTGTCGCTGTCATCAAATTATTTCATAAATGTAATAATGAATACTACATTTAGTTTGTAGCCATATCCGTGACGTGGTAGAATAATCGGCGTTTGCACGATATCTTTAATAGTCGGTATTCAATTTACAATCGGAAAAGTTAAAATGTGTAAATACATAATAGTGTGTGTGCGTAGTCGTTGTGTATAGATCGCCACTGCCGAAACAAACGAAAATATATACGTGTGACTTATCGCACATATAGTGGGCTTCGAGCTGTACGGAGCCGGGCAAAACGCACAGGTAAAAAACGTCTTAAATTATTTTCTTTCTTACGAGATATCTATTTCGTCTTCGGCCTTCTAGAAAACTCTTAGTGCCTTGGTCGCATCGCTCGCTCTGTTTTGTTTATTCTAGATTTTTCGCCAGCTTTTAAATTGAGGCTTTTATGATTATCTATGTAATATATTTTACAAGTCTGCCAACTTACAATATAAGTGTTTAAAAAGGTTTTCTTTACACAAAAGTACGGTTGTTTACTGTAGGGTTTTCTCCAGGTACTCCCATTTCCCTCATCCTGGTATATTCCATCACTACTCTATAAACACACTTTTTAACCTTAAAAATCTCGACGTAAAGAAGTGTATTTTCTAAAGTGTAACATTATTATTGTACTAGAAAAACTACATTGACGCAAGTTTCTTTTAGTTTTGTTAAGTTACATACAAATAAGGACAATTTTTTTCCACAAATATAGCCTAACAAATGCCGAACAATCTCACTCATACACCGTTGAGGGTATTATATCATCACTCTCTGCAGCGAATTTTAAAGACATGCGGTAACAGTGATAAAAAATAACGGCACATTAGCCCTAGTTAGCCAGACGATATGCCCAGCTTTATAGGGATAAATATAATTTAGCAGCCACACGATAATTCTTATCTCGATAAAAATTTGTGTGGTCAGGTTGTCAGCCCCGAGACTAGCAAGAGGCTCAGGGATCGTCCGTGAGGCGCGACTAGGCGAGGGTGATACTGCGATAGCGCTAAAATAATAATTTCTAAATTTTAAATTAGCCTACATGCTCTTTCAAACTGAAAGAAGTCAAACTTACGTACAAATTCTCGAACAATACTGCCGTATAAAATATTGTCATTTGTTTGATTTTTTTACTTAATAATTAAACTCTGGTGTTCAAATTAATGTTTGATAAATTCATGAATATATACGTATTTATTTACAAACACACATATATACATATAATTATAATTCGTTGTTTCGAAATATTTCGTGCACAAATCACAATTTGAATAAAATAAATCTTTCGAATCGGAATAACAAGAAATATTATATTTTATTGTTAATTCTCCAATCGAACTTCGTGCAATGCATATGTATTATTTTTTTGCAGGCAGACCACTTAACCAGCAAAAGCCAAATTCACTACAATAATTACAATTAGCAATTACAATGCAAGAATATGACCGAATTTGATCGTCTCAATGAACCAAAGAAAGCTAATGCACAAAAAACAGGTTTATTTGTGCCTGAAACGCAGTGTGCTACACTGGAGTACTCAATCGTCAATAAAATCTGAACTACTAATCAAAATCCTATGAAATTTATTTACCGAGTAGATATTTTATCAGCGAACGTTTATTTATAAAGAACTATGTGGTGGTACGTTTATCTTTCGAGTAAAAATGTAAAACTCTTTTTTATAAAAATAAGGGTTTGAAACCACAAAATCTAAAAAAAAAATCATGTTTATAATTGTAATATAATAATATCTAGGCCTCTATAGTAATCAAATTTCTAAAATGCTCACGTTTTAATTTTAAAATAAATTTTTATCTGAAAATCTTTGAGCAAGAGGTTTACGAATGTTAAAATTACACTGTGCTCTGTAAAGTGTGTATGGGTCTGAAATTGGCCATTTTTCTCCAACGACGATATGGACATACTGGCAACCGTTTTAAGGATTACGAAACATAAAATTACTGTGCCAAATGTAGAATAGTGAATGTTATTTAACATAAATTATTTAAGATCAGCACATGTGTATCTTAACATGAAAAGTAGTGGATAATTTCGTGGGTTATCTGCGATTCAGTTATGATATTTTACCGGTCCACATTCGTAAGGGTGATCGCCACTAATCTAAACTGCCACACGTAAACTGCTTCCTACACAATTTGTTATATTTCATATGAAAATAAAATTGTGCTTTTATTTAAATATCTTGAAATGTTGGTTTAAATAACTACTGCCTAATATCAGTCTAGCATATTTCTTGTTTCAGAATTGTCCAAAAGAGCAAGCAATATTGCCGGCACATATTTTCTTTCGACATACATGGAACTTATTTTATCACTCTTGAAACAAACTTACTCCGTAAGTGGCATATTACATAAAATGTGTTTTTTTTTTTTTTTTTTTTTTCGATTTAACTATAACGTTATGTTACTCAAACATTTAAATAAATTCACAAACGTCTGCATTATTTGAATTATGGATATGTTACTGCTGAACTATTACAATATAAATGCTATAATCTTGCTTCGTGTCTAAACAAATATGACTAAATAAGTATTTATTTTTAAGGTCAAATATAACATATTAAATAGGTTGTAACGAGTTTCACGTTTGACAGAACTAAAAAGAAGAAATACTTTTTAAAAAGTAGCAATGTTAGTTCACAAAAAAAGAAATTTTACTGTTTTATTACGACATATCTACTAAATCATCTATTATAGCTATGAGAAAACTTTGACGAAATAGGTTACATTCATTAAAGTTTAACGGCCTAACGACTATACAAAACAACTCATTTTAACTACTGACAAACCTACTGAAAATACGTCATGCTGTAAGTCGTACGAAAATAAGTTAACGAAAGAGTCTGTGATATGGATTTTGGTATAAACTCTCATAGTGATTCACACTTTACTTTCCTTTCATAATGCCGCATGATTTGCGTCCGTTTACATTTAATTTGCGAAATGGGTTCTTCATCCTTATTACCTGATTCTAGCAAGCTTCATTTGCCTGTGCCTTTACATTATCACATCGCCTGCTCCTCACGCCCATTCACTTTTATCCCTGCCTTATCGCTGTTGGCACAGCGGTCTGCCGTCAAACAAGCCTACCTTCCGCCGTTAGGTTACGCTGCTCTACAGAGCCGAACTGCGCTCTCGTAACCGTCACAACTTGCCATTTTTATACTCTGCACTGCTTACTTTTTCACGTCGTTTAAACCTCCTTTGATAAACTTCAGCTACGTAATTTATATTTCTAGCTTCGCGTGGTTCGTTTGAATAGCACAGTTTTTGAATTTTCACAATTCACTTCTATCATAAACGAGTATTATATGCGGTTCTTTCATATGTGAGCTGAATAAATGTAATTTTCTATACATGAAACATTTTACATTAAAACATAAGAAAAATCTATAATGCATGATTGCAAGTATGGAATATGTCCTTTAACAATTTTATTATTTCGCTCATTTTTGTCATACAATTTTCAGCTTGCGAAGGTGAAGAAGACGAAAAGAGATTTCAGCAAGCGCTTAAAATTTAGTTCAATAAAACTGGCTATATGTAATATAAGATGAGTATATTGAGCAACGCCGGAATGAATGGAGGGAAATGGGAGACCCCCGAGGAAACTCGCCAACTAATTGAATCGTCCGGCACGATTCCCATATGAAACGAGCCCTCTAAACACACTGCCAACCACAGCCCTTTGTTTGGAAGCGTTAAGTACATCTATGTAGAAATGCCTAACAGAATTGTAAGTATTTTTATCTGAATGGATAATTTTGTGCTATGTAAAATGTTTACTTAATTGTTCCGATAACTCATTAAACAACCAAAACTACATAAATTTCGACGTTTTGTCTTTGTCAGGAGACACAGTATATCAGTAAATAATGGCACTTTATTTTAACGGCGTGGGGATTAAATAACAAATATTTTTATGTTGTAAGCCTTGTATTAAAATTCCTAATTTATAGTAAAAAGACGTTCTATTTGAAGCTCAATGAAGCAATCGGAGTTAACTAGAATTTGAAAAGTAAACCTAGATAACGAAATGCTTAACTCAAACAAATCTGGACTTATCAGGCTCGATAAAATGTTTATTGTACGATAGCAGATTATGAAATCTAAACGACTCAACAAACATGTAAACATTAAATACAACTATAGTAACAGTGGTGTTAATAGGCATGCAATGTCGCAGCAACAAGGATAAAATAAATACTGAATATTTATTAAAAGAGGAGATGCGAGCTTCTTAACATATAGAAGTTGTTACTTTAGCTTGGGTTTTTATATAATAGTGTTGCATATTGTTGGAATAAGGTGTTGTATACTTTGATGTACTTCTCAACCCGTCAGTGATCGCTAGTAGAACATTCACATAGTTGGTTGCCAGTGAGGAATTCTCCATGCTCAAAATTTTGACATGAAATATTTTAAACATACGCGGTATTAAAAATTTGCTTGTATACTATCACCATTTTGAGATGTTAGATCGAAAACCATAAAAGAGCTCCTTTGGTATCACGAACGCGACTGATCACGCAATGAACAAAATACTTACACATCCCTGCATATCAGTAAACAAACAACTGTTTCAAGGTCAATGATTCATCAACCTTGGCAGCAAACTTATGCGTTATCAGACGAAAGTTGGAATTTCAGCTAGACAAGCGTTCAAGACAGCTTCACATATAATTAAAAAAAGAAACATTTTACTATGTGCGAAGGGAATGCTCTAACGCGACCACTGGCGGTTAAAAAATTTTTGTAATAATGCACTTTTTCATTATATATAATGTAACATATTATTTTTAATGCAATTCTTCGCCACCGTAAATAAGAATATGATAAACAACATGCAAATCGAGCGAATTTTGAATTCCTGGTAGTTTAGATCAGTTATTATTTTTGAGCGTTCTTTACTCACTCCGTGGTCAAACAAGCTTTGTTACGTCACTGTGTTATCCCATGTAAATCTAACAAGTTACTTTTTGCAATCGCTTTTCAAGCATGCTGAACAAGAATAGTTCTTTAAATGACTGCTGGCAGCAAAGAAGTTTCGAAAGGAGGAGAAGTTAGTAATAGTAAACGTACAGTGTGCCGCATCAAAATACTCCACTTCTTGAATATATTTTATTAAATAGGATCACACATTATATGTTGGTGTTAGTGATATTTCAGTGTGTTTCACTTCTCGTTACAGCTAAACTTTCCTTCTTTGTTTCGAACCGACCCAAGTAGAGCACGTGTTTTTTGTACAGCCGGATGTGCAGTGCTGTTCCCTGCATTCTTCCGCCGAATATATTTTTTGTTACCTTTTTCATCCTTGACTGCGACGCGATTGTGCGTGTCTCTGCAGTTACTGTGTTGTACAATGCACATTGCACGTGATTTGTGATATATTATCCCGTCTATTCACGTGAAATACACCCGCTTCGTCTGTCATTCCGTGCTTTTCTTACAGACCGCACTATCTAGCCCGGTGTTCGCAATTGTTTCCGACCGCGATACATCCAATGATGTTATGAAGTTTCGCCGTGGTGCTCTTGAGATGACATGGTTTTTCTGGACGACATTTCTCAGCCATGTCCTAGCTAATTGCACTTGTTACATTATAGTGTCTCCAACGTTAATTTAAATCTTAATGTAGTTATTTGATGCTGTCCGTCCACCCTCGGTGACGATGTACGTTGTGCCAGTTTTGGACGTACTATTATCGTGGGTGAAAGGACATGTGGGGTGACTTTGGAAAACTTTCATGCTATTTTTATTCGCAATAATGTCAACTGTGAGTAAATATTAATTAAATGGGAAGTGGATATGTATTATTTTCTATTTTTCGCTAGACAATTTATTTATGTCAACCAAGTATGCAAAAAAAATATATTTTTTAATGTCCCAAAGTCATCCTACGTGTCCGAAGTCGGCGTACGGTGATTCAACTTGGGTCGTCTGCCTTGCTGGTGCCGGGGTTTCTTTTGACATTTGATTAAATTATTTTCATTTATTATCTGTTTATCCAGGTTTATCTGACACGATTATATTTTTGGAACTTTATGTTGTGCATGTGTCCTGCTGACTAAAGCATACTCTGCTTATTTATGTTTTTCTGTTATCTTTAGTTTTCTTTGACAGTCATTTATTTCGCAATGGAGTATGGCCAAGTAACTAAATCCTGTCATGCACTACCATTGCATTGTTCTTTCAAAGACCATATCAAGTTTTTGAACGCTGTCCTGGGAAATCGTTGATACCTATATAGGGCCTGCCTCTATGGGTAGAGCGCCGTTGCTAATACAGCTTACTCCTGGGTTTGGCAGGTGTGGCATGATATGAGAACGGAGCAGTGCCTGAATGAAAGGGCGGGGGAAACGGGAGATCCCCGAAAAAACCGCAGGCCAGCGGCATCGTCCGGCACGATTCCCACATGCGGAATCCGGGGACCGACCTCGCCTGGGCTTCAACCCGGATCGCCTTGGTGGGAGGCGAATGGTCTGACTACTCGGCCACCGCTGCCCCATTTTCTACCAAGATTGTCAACTAAGTCAAATATTTATTTCAAATTTTGTGTCTTCAATCATTTTTAGCAATAATTATAGTCCAGTTTTAAATATTTAACGTTAAATCGTTACGAAAGTATAATAAAAATACACTCACAAGATTCTAAAATATTTAAATTGTTGTATCCTGCACCCATATTTGTAGCCTGGGAATTCTTATTGTGTTAACTGCCAAAACGATGCTTACGAAAGATAAAAATAAATATATATGAAAAAATCTGTGATTAAAATGGTTGCGAGCATACGAAAGGGTTGGTGCTTTTGCTTAGATTTTATTGCATGACGTTTACAGTGGTAAATAGGTAAGTTTGATACGAACAGTTAAATTTAATTTTTTTTAACACTTAGCAGGTTTAGTATTTCCGATATAAAACGATTCATTTATCTAAACATTCAAGATATTGTTATAGTTTATATAATATCTAATTGAGAAAGGCTTCAGAGATTTAACTGAATACACGTTTTATGATTACAACTTCCAAACGCCATTCTGTTGCATTAAGATGAGTATTTTCGCAGGCGCTCACGGTATTCAACAAAGGCTGGCAATTTACATGGGTCAGAACTAGATTTTAATGTATTATAGTTGGTTATATATATTAGTTAATAGATCCGACTTCATTCGTGTTAAGGTGTTCAACGAAACCGTTTAACTCCTTGACATAAAATTCTTTGCGTTTTTAAAACAATGCTTCTATAGTTGTGGTAGCCTGTATGAAAACGTTGCAGTACTAACATTTTTACTTAATAAAGATTTTACTATTTAAATTCCCTATTTTAAAAATTTGCTTCATGCTCTGTTACGTCCAGTTAACATGTAACAAAGCAGAACTAAATGTCGTTAAAAGAATATGCATTAGTTCTGTTAAGGAACTAACCGGGCTGTTCAAAGTAGTAGATAGCCAACCCCTACTAATATTTACAGACCTTATGATTGTTTGCTGTTAGTTTACAGCGAATCTAATAGCACAGCAAAGGCCAAATGTTGATTTTAATAATAATTAAAACGTAACCCAAGTAGCAAACATCAACTGGCCCACTTGTGCAAATCTGATCGTGATAAGCAGCCCATAGGCAGTAAACATTCGGAATGCACCCGCGGCCACATGTGTCATACATGATGCATAATGAAATCACCCACACATTAACCACAAGCGTACCACAATCATTCGTTTTATACTCAGATGCTTGTGGGTTAGTTCGCTAAGTCTGCGTATACTGAAATATGTCAGTATTTTTAAACTAAGTGGCCCACATTAAAATTATTTCAGTAAAACTACAAACATATGGCCTGATTAACAACCATTACTGAAAAAGTAGACGATCATACTAGCGAACGTAGGCCGATTTTCCCAACAGTTAGCCAACTGAAAAGTGATTGTATTTGTTACTAGGGAAATTTAAATAACCGACGTTACAGTATTCGCATCATTGTCAACAGATATTAGTTCTCAACCATGCTTTCGCAGCTCTTGTGCTGATACTAAAGACAATTTTTATTTGTTGTTCATGTTTTAAAAAAGTTGAGTCTCCCAGCAACAAAAAAAAAAAAGTTAATTATTGTGTCGGGTGATTTTTTTTCCAGCTTCTACCCCAAGTTCTACAATTATGTGGAAATTTCAGTGAGATAAATATAAAATATAATTATTATATTGTTCTTCTTATGGTTATAAAATTCGTATGCAGTTTACAATACTGATTTTTTGCTCTTAATTGGATGGTCATTATTAGCCGAAACAAGTGATGGAGAATGGAAACCAGCATCAAAAACATAATTTGAGAGATCGAACAACTCTGTTAAAAAAAAATCTTCACAAGAGTTGCATTTATCCTGAGGCAAACGCTCATGCCATTTCATACATGTCTTTCTATTAGAGTTAAATTGTGAAAATGTAACAAATATGATAAATACGAACTACACTATAATTATCACAGATGATATTTTCTTCTCTTATCTTTCAAACTGTGTATGATGCCTTAACAGTACAACGTCTAACGTAGGTTCAGGATATAATGAAAGATTTTAGTTTAAAAATTATATTAATATTAACAGAGAGTTCGTATATTTCACAGTACATCAAACTCTCATAAATTTTCCTCAAGCTCAGTTGACACATATAGGCCTGCGTCTTTAGGTATAACGAATTACTCAATTATGATTCCCTTTTAATTTTACACCATTTACCGAGAAATCATTAATAAATGTTCCGAAATTTCTATACGCATTTAATATAAAAAGTTGTGTTTAAATTATAATGTTTAAGAAGATTTTAAGAAAACCGGAAAAAAATTCAAGAAAATAAGAATAAAATGTTTCTGAACAAGGTGTGATTAAATATTTTGTCGCTCGCAGAAGACAGAGCGCTGTGATTAAAATAAATTGCACAACGTTTTAATAACTCCAAAGTGCTGCAGTCAACAATTTTAGTGGCTCTTAAATGTGGTTTCATATGTTCACTAACCTGATATTTATGATGTACTCCAGGGTAGGACAGCAATATAGTAGAACTTTCCGAGTCTGTCCTCGCTTTTTACGATCTCATTTAAAGTGTTGCATGGCTTGTTTTTTTATTCGCAGGCAGAAAACTTCTAAACTCGAGGCACCCTCTTTTTCCCGCCGCGTCCCATCTTGGAGCGTCTCACATCTCCGGTCCCTTTAATCACCGGCCATTGTTCAACCCCAGAGTTCTCCCCGTATAAACAAGCTTTCCTCTGTTCGCCGGCAGAACGCGCCCCTGTCATCGAGGACTAGGCTGCCTGATAATTAAACATGGCGGCCACTCCGTGCTCGTACCGTTATGTTCCAGTAACTCGTAGACCTTCCCCCCTTGGGTATACCTCCCTCCCCCATCAAAGGAAACTTCTCTCAAAGCACGGGAACTCAACGCGAAGAGCAGCACAAGTTTTGGTTTTCTGCGTCAAGGGCTCCCCCGCCGCGCGTGGTGAACAATTGGCATTATAAATCTCCATTTAGTTATACTTTTCTTTTCCTTTCGCCCCGTTGTTATGCCCCGTGTTTTGCGCGATGTTGTGTAGCGACGCATTAAGAGGAAGAACAGAAGGGGAAAACCAGGAAGTCAACGTTTCTACGGCAGTCACAAAACAGAGTTTGGAGTAGATGTAACTTTTGGGGTGAATGAAAACGAACAGTGTTTGCTAGAACGAAATGACGGATAAAACACGTATTGTTATGTTATGCCCCGGAAACACAGCTTTGCAAAACATTGTATCCAATATTTTACTGTTATACTTAATATACCCTTGGCAACAGTAAATAAAATACATTTAATTTTCCGTGGAGAGAGAACAGGGCAAGGGAACGTCGTAAAAACGTCAACTTCAGGAGCAGGTATGCTCTACTGTCCGCTTTCAATTAAAATTAAAATATTTAACATTAGTCTACCAATTTACTGCTCAGGTAATTAATATACCTTGAACTAACGTATTATAATTTATCTCCAAAATTCTAGCTCGTTCATTACGTCACGTATCTTCCATTTCAAGTGAGTAAACTAGGTCATGAATCTCATGACTAGCTGTGAAGCGTTTCTAAAGTAACCGTGCAAAATTGTTGGCAATATCAACATCTGACAACTTTTCCAACTCCGCCGATTGCGTACAAAATGTCAGTTTAGATGATTTTAGAGTAGGCCTAATGTTTCTTCGTAAAATCGTAACCATACCGCAACAAACTAATTTAGAAATCAAGAGCTTTAATAACGAAATTAGTGTTACAAATTATATTAAATAAATTTAATAAGCTTGTTGAACAATAATAATTTGTGAGAAATTTCTTGAGGAAAACTGTTGCAATGAGATACTTTGCCGACGTTATTACAAATATTTTAAGCGTATACCGTAAAACGGTATGATTCGCGACACGTGTGGTGACTTGGGAAATAATTGCACAGTGTTTATAATCTATGTGTGTAATCTAGGAGCAATTATAAATTAAATTTTATGTCGACATTCACATATCCCGTAAATTTATTTTCTAAATATTGACATATTTGAGGACAGTATTTTTTTTTAATGGCCCAAGTTATCCACGTGTCCCAAGTCATCCACGTGTCCCAAGTCATCCACGTGTCCCAAGTCATCCACGTGTCCCAAGTCATCCACGTGTCCCAAGTCACCCCATTTTACAGTAATATTTAAGTGAACATTATTGTATGTATACATTCACGTAAACACATATACTATACATACATATATATGTATATACATATGTGTATATAGGTATATACGTATATATATATATATATATATATATATATATATATATATATATATATATATGTACCGACATACACTCTAAATATTGATAAATATACGAATACACTCAGCTATTACTTATTTAATTGTAATAGTATTAGAAGGAGGCATTTCACTGTGATATTATTTTTATATTGTTATTCTTTCAAATGCCGTCCAATCTGTTCATAGATTTCCGATAGCCATCACACTCAAGACGTAGCTGAGTTGTGACACAAGGGAAAAAGTGTCGGCGTTAATCTATGGAGAGAAAAATTTCTAGTACTTGCGTCTAAAAAGTAATTCAAACGAAGTTTAGGGGCTTCCAAAAGTGGACGAGTACTAGCTATAAATACTGACAGGGAATTTTAAAAACCTGTTATTTTTTACATTTTTAAGCCTAAGACTTGCCCATGCTTGTGTTTCCTAGAAGATCTATTGGTCGCATTGTGTACGTGAGTGAGGCGAGAGATTTTGGTCAGCGTTCAACATCGAGGTCTTCAGCGCTCGTGAGGGGTGACATGATGTAAGTATTGAGCAACGCCGAATGCAAGGTGAGGGAAACGGAAGATTCCCGAGAAAAATGTTGACCGAAGGCATCATTCAGCACAATTCCTACATGCGAAATATTGTGGACCGACCCCGCCGCGTATCAAACCTGAATCGTCTTGGCGCATGAGAGGCGAATGGCCTGACCATTCCGCCACCGCGGCCCCATGCACAGCACAGATTGAAATAAATTGTTTTTTTTATATCTTTAAAGTTTTGAAATATATGCACACAGTAACAAAAATCCCAGACCGCAGAAATAACTTGCCACAAGCTTGCAGGAAGCTTATCAATGCAAGCCAGTAACCTTGCATAAAGTATGAAATAGCAAGCCAATATACTTCTTACAAGTCTGCTGCAAGTTGCCTAATTTACACATTTCTAACTTGCTGCAAACTAGATTTGCAAGCTTGCTGCAAGCTTGATTTGCGAGATTGCCACAAGCTCAATTATCAAGCCTGCAGAATAAATCAAAATTTTATTTTCTGCAATTTTTCACTATCACTCAAAACTACATCTTGAATATTTCTCGTTCATCGACTTCTGATGTTAATTACTATACATTAAACTTCGGCTCCTGTGCCAAGATTCAAAATGCTGATCCGTTGACTCCAAAGCAGGTATGCTAACCACTTTTTTTTTTAATTAAAATGTTTGGTGCAGTGGCGACGGGGAAGCTTCCGCATCATCACTGCACCAAACATTCCCTCCTTTAATGTGACTTAATTTGAGTGACCCCAATACTTTTCGTGAGGCAATTTGTGTAGTGACAATTTTTGAGACCAAATGAAGAAACACAAATTAACACCCAGCCAGACCTGGGAATCGAACCCAGAACCCCCCCGCACCAAACCCGGTCACTCAACCAACTGAGCCACGGGGGGTCGGCTCCACTGAACTATGGCAAATACTTAAGGGGTGTAGTAATGCGGTTCGGTTGTAAGAGAACGAACTTTGTTATGGAAATGTTGATGTTTGTGAATTTATTAACAACAGAAAGGATATCAGTTTACTTGCAGTTATTCGTAATATCGTAATAGTGGTTCTAGCTAGCATATGAAACAATGTTACTTTTTAAAGTGCTTGTTAATTTACAAAGTTAAGTTTAAATTAAGTTCGATCATTATTGATGGGCACTTAGAAAAAGATTGCTAAGTAAAAATTTGAATGCAATATCAGCTTAGTATAGGGAACAGGATGCTTGCAGCTTATCACATGACCATAATTGCTATGTAAGTGTAATTAAAGTCAAATACAGCTTTGTCGCAAGTTTGGTTCAGGCTTGCAGCAAGACTTCTGAGCAAGCTTGCTATGGCAAGTTAAATTAACGTGGAATGTAAACTTGATGAAAGCTTGATACAGGATTGCAGCAAGTCTCGTGAGTAAGCTTGCTATGGCAAGCCAAAATCAAGTGAAATGTAAGATGGCAAGCAGGTTTGTAGCAAGTCTCGTGAACAAGCTTGTTATGGCAAGCCAAAATCAAGTGAAATGCAAGCTGGCGTTAGCTTACATCCCAGACAGCAGAAAAAGCGTACTAGAAGCTTATCCAGGCAAACCAGCAACTTTGCAACAAGCGTGTCACGACAAGCTTGAAAGCTTGCTGCAATCCTGTTGCATTGTGCCTACTTGACACTTTTGTAAATTGTTGCAAGCTTACATACTAAACTACATTTAAGGTTAACTTGTAAGCCATCAAGCTTAACACAAGCTTGCAAGAAATTTAACTGCAAGCATTTTTCTTAAATACACTTGCCGAAAGCTTGTCAAGTTAAATAATACCTACACCAGCATAAAAGCTTAAGTCAAATGCAAGGCTTGCAGTAATCCTACAGAAGAAAGTTTATAACTGCAAGTCAAATGCAAGGCTTGCAGTTAGATAACATGTTGTGTGGGGTAGTTCTAAATACCACCGTTTTTAATGAACATTTTGGGCCCTCGTGTTGCAAATATTCAACAAGGTTAGTCAAAATATTTCAACCTGTTCTGTTGCACTTAACATTCTTCTGTACTAAAATTACTGAAACTGAAGAATAAATCTGTTAAAGCATTTTCAGTTCAGGAATGAAAATTTTGGCCTGCATGTGTATATGTACAATTTACTTTAAAATAATGGCAGTTAATGGTTTTAGGGCTTACCTAAATTCCAACAAATTAGTGCTTTCAATTCAGTTTTTAAACTATCGCAAAATTTCAATTTAAATTAGTTAAGTGCTACGAAGTAAGAGTTTTGCACGTAGAATGTGTCGAAAAAGAGAAGAAAGAATAAGAGTAGTTTCTTCAACAAGTTGAAAGTTTCAGTTTTAAAATCATCTTTTTAACAAGGGATAAAATAAATTACCGAATATTATTCAAATTACATCGCAATAACGTTTCTGGTTTTCTTTTAAATTGTATTTAGCCCCGATTATAGCTATTGTAATTCTTTCAAGCAAAAAAATACACATTTGAAGTAAAAAAAGTTTTATTGCCTTGTTTAGTAAACTTCGTCGGCATTAGAAAACGTTGACATTTGTTTCCAATTCCGAGAATATTCATAAAATATATAATGCTTTTATACATCTCTGGTGGTATTGTTGCGCTTTTTTTGACGAGCCATGCCTGATATAGAAAAATCTGATTCCGATTTTCCATAATTTACTAAAATAACTTCACGTGAATTCTGGGAAGTTTTCAACTATAGGACATTCGTTACAGAATCCTGTCCAGTAATCTGTTAGTCTAAGAAAATAGTTCCATTTCTAATGACTGTCTTTGATCCCTGCTATCGTTTTATCTTCCTAATAATGTAAGTCTGTCTGGACCCACTGCAATCTTAGTTTATTTTTCAATCTAACTCTGACTTAAGGTCTCGCTCTTTAGTTTTGCAGTGGTTTCGAAAATATTTTTAACGCAAATTAATACCTACATATATCAAAAATTCATTCTGGCAGTTATAACATGTATATATCATCGCGTGTTATCTGAACTATTCTGTTGTAATACACCAAACAAATTTTTAGATTTTTGCCCCTGAAATAGCACATATTTTGTTGTAAAAAAAGCCCAAATTAAGCAAAATAGTTTTCCTAGCAAAGGGTACGTTATTTAAAAAAACGCTCTGGCAAAATTGTGTATCGTATGGATGGCTGCACACAGTCTCAATTTATATCAAAGCATTTGGTTAAAAATATTCTAGTTATTTGCAATTGTTTGAAATAAATTAAAGATCAACGCTTTAAGTGGAAACTGTGCGGAACGGTTACTTGTTTTTTAAAAAAGCAGACGTATTTCATCTAGTCCCTGAAGGCTTTAAAGCTATTTAGGTAAATCAATGCTACTATGGAAAATCAAGGTTTTTTTTAACCACACAATCCGGTTAACTTTCTTATCTATCTCAAGTATCTTACGAGATGCACAAATCTCTAGTCCTACCTCTGTGACTAATCCACGTAATCATAAGCAAAACATTGAAATAAAATAAACTGTGAGATGTTATTTAAATTAGTAGCTTAATGGCAAGGCATCATTAATTAATTGTCCGCTGTCAAAAATCACGTTTTCAGAAAATTTTTTTGCAATCATATTTACATGTGTATACCCATTAACATGTTTGTGAGTATATATATTTATTTATATGTATATTTATATATATTTATTTTATTTACGTATTTATGTATATGCAACACACCCCTTCTCAATTTAGGATTTATCATAATGGACTCAATGTAGCTTTAGTAACGAGGTCTCAGTAAAGCCTTAAAAAGAATTTACAAAATGCAAACAAAACTTATCTATAAGTAAGAAAGATATAACTTCTTTATAACAGTCCAAAATATTGAAATAAACCCTTCGTTGTGAACAAGTGAACAAGTAACTTGTCACGTGGCCGGTAAAAGGAATGGATAAAAAAAGGCGCAATACTGAAATATGGAAGAGAAAGGAACGTACGTTTATGTAAGCCGAAATTAATCTGCCTTACTTTGAACCTACGTAGGTTTAATAATTACAAAGGCCGGAAAATATTGACCATAAAAAACATTTGTAGAAGCGGTAAAGCAGGTTTGCGGTTAATTAAACACTTTCAAAGCTTTGACGGGTTCCTCATTCCATACAGGTTGTGGTTACCGGCACGTGTGTAACAATGACGGCAAGCACTTCATGATTTGCTTTGGCTATAAATAAACTCTTTACAAACTAGTCTTTCAAAAATACAAACTTTACAGTAGTATGTTAAATCATTTACAAACAATATACTCTACCTCAAATTACATAAATACTATATCATTAAAACGCGTAGCTGCATTTTCACCCTTAAGTAACTTACTTTCCACAATAGTGCCTGCCTTATACATTTTACCACACAGCGCAGTTTAATTATTGGCATTAAAAGTAAGATTCTCAATTATGATCTAAACATATTTAATTACCTGTGTATTTCTCAAGTTGTATCATCGCCCTTCATATTGCTGTTGGTCAATGACGAACAATTTAAAGAGATGTAATTTTTAAATTTCATCAAATTCAAAAATATCACAATTTCGTTAAAAAAAAAGTTAGCAAATAACTGCGATAAGTCTGTAAAAAGTACTGCTCAAGCAGGTAGAAAAATACGACACACAGTGGGCATTTAAGTTTAATAAAATTGGTGGAGGTGAAACACATTTTTTATTCATCTTTCAGCATAAATAAATGTTTCCTTAATGTTAAAGACGATTACTTAATTTTAAAAGAACGATTCCTTAAAATTGCGCATGTACATTATATATTAGGTTATAAGAGAAAAAATTTGTCTTTTGGAAATATCTACTTACCGATATATATTTCTTCATAGGATTTTTTTTTCATATTATGTAATTTTCGTATTGTAAGATTCCAAAGTTAAAATTTTTCAGATAGTAAAAATATTCTCACAATAATTACATATTTTTCACCAAAAGTACTCATTAATTCTTTTTCGGGGAGGGGGAAGGGGGGAACATATATGTTATAATATTCGCTTTCTAATGAACGTTATAACATTGAAATCAGTTATGCTATATTTGTACCAAGTACTTATGTTTGTGTAATCTCTATTATTAGAATTGGTACGTTGGTTTCGTAAACTTGGAAAACCATAATTACGTTGTTTTTTTCAATGTTTGTATTGCACTTTGAGAACGCCACACGCTGCAACATTTCATTTGAGGAAAACTGATCTGAGGTTCTTGTATAATGTTTGAGCACTATTGTGTATAATTTAATGTAATGACAATTTTCCCTTCTGAGCCGTATTATCAATGTAGTGAGTTAAAGGATATTCATAGTTACCTATAAATAGGGCCCAGTAGTTTTCGCGAAAAGATTTTTGCAGCACATTGTTGTAGTGCCTTACGTGCGCACCGGCATCTCTACTTTGTGGTCAATGATTGGATGCCGTAACACTCAACGTGTGGAAGTAAAATCCGCAAATCACAGACGTGTTGTGTCACAGTTATCCATGTACTGATTGGCACAGTCAAATGAATACTAACTCTGCACAAAAACACTCTGCCAATAATCATGAAGTTGAGCTGCATGTGTGCTCGTTAGACACTGAAACAAACTGGGCAAAAATCTTCTCGCGGAAACTACCGGGCCCTACCAATAGACTGCATTATATAATTTGTATCGTAATATCTGTGGTGCATAAGGCATAACTAGAGGTGGTGATATTTCGAGAATTCAATGACCTGCATGCTAGGATCAAATATCCTATGCATACTCAAGCCCCGACCATTTGTCCACTAGCTGCTACTCAGTGGAACAGCAGACAACAAATAGACAGGGCTTTAGTATGCACAGAATATTTGATTCTAACATGCAGGCCATTGAATTAGCGAAATGTCACCATCTCCAGGCATAACCATTGTCTAACAAGAATATAAGTTGAAGATACACTTCACAAGAAGAGTAACTTCTTCACCGGGTTGAAATTATTTCCGCGTATGTTTTAGCTACAGTTAGAGATGATGGTATATCGCGAAAATGTTTTGTGCCAAGATAACACTGACGACACTGTAGTTTCTTGCAACATATATGACTGGCAGATGTACGTCTGACACAGCATTTGTCTGCAGACCAATAACATGCATCAAACATTACAATAGCGGAATTCTTATTGGCTTAGACAAATAGGGTAACAGTTCCACATACAAGTGAAAGCCGTCAGTAGAGGTACGTCAATTTCGCAAATGCATTCCAGGTCAGGTTGAACGCCAAAAATATATACTTCATAATCACGTGTGTGATTAGCTGGCGGCTGTCACGAATCGTATTTGACTACTGCAAGCCGGTTGTAAATAAGGATAGAGCTATCGCTTGTAATGTTGTAAGCCAATGAATAATCAACAGTACCCACAGCGTGTATAGAACTGAGCAATCTAGGCTACTACTAAATGAATCCGCAAAATTGACGTACCTCTAGCCATCAGTAATCTTCTGGTTAGTTGAAAGTGCGTTGAAACCCAGCGAGCAGTCAAGTATTCCCGCGATAAACCATCATCTCTAGCCACAGTCCAAGTTTCTGCCGCTTGTCCTGACACGCACGCAAATAAATACAACCTGCTTCGCCACGGTTGACGGTTGACCTTTCAAGTCACACCTAGGCGATCTGTGTTCGATTCCTGGCTGGTCGACTCCGATGTAAGCATTTGGAAGACCTGGTGGACTTGGCTATTAGTCGACAGGTTCGCTCGGGGCAATCCTGTTCTCCCCGTCGTTTGCATTCCGAGATATCTTCATCGCAACACACTATTACAGATTATCTTTCAGGGTCGGCTGATGCCTGCAGGCATCTTGTTATAATTTTGCTCTCGGGGTGTGATCCACTGCCCTCGAGCACCTTGTCCATTCGCTATTTATCTAGTCAACAAATGAAAATATTCTAAGTGGGGTTTTGTTCCTAGTATTCTTACAAGTAAGGCATATAAACAGGAATTTTGACAAACCGTTTAATTGGACTTAGCCGTAGTAAGCAAATTATTTCGAGTTGCAGAAATACCTCACACTAAATAGAAGTATGTGTTAACTGTTGTCAACAAACATTTATTTTCATCACCATTTTTTTATTTGTACAAGATATTTTTTTTTCTTATTTCAGACATGAAATGTGACTAAATTTGGCTCTGATGAAATTTTTTTATCTCTCACAGTTTTCGCGTAATGGCTTGTTAAAGCCATATTTTGCATGTTCCTGTTTTAAGGACTAAACTAAAACCAACTGATATACCACACTCCAAGAAATCACAGTGGATAAAGACATTGCAGGCTACAATGTCATGCTCATAAAAAATAAAGAATAAAAATATTTTGTATTTAAAAAATATTTGAATTAGAACCATAAGTATCTCAAATGAAATAATACGTTCCCATAGGAAAATAAATAATAGTACAGCTCTGCATGCCAGTTGCGGAGTTTGCGTGTAGAGGCGACTTTGCATTACATACGCCAACCGACATTACTCTTAACGCTCCATCCGTTTTATGCCTCACAAGCACCAACACAGCCTACCTAGATAAGAACCTTACCTATTAAAAACTATTGATTAAAATGAAAAATGACTCGAGGGTAAAATTTGCGTGCCAGTAGTGTCAGGTGTTTTGCATTTATTCCCGAGATGGCACGACATGTAAGCCAAACATTATCTTTCATAACTTTACAGTAAAGAGAAGAAATGTACCCTCCCTACACGCGAATAGGGTAATTACCATAATAATATACCATTCTATACCTATTATTTCACTGAATTTAGGGAGTTATTTAGGCGGATTTTAATATTTAAGGTCTTACGAGTTATTTTATATTGTTTTTTATATTTTAATTATGTATAAATACCTTTCTTTACATTTATAAAAGTCGTTGTTTGAATTCTCTAATCTCCCTCCTTGCGTATGGCCGTTACCCTATATAGGCCGTTCACGATAAAGTGAGCACTGTATAACAAGTTACTGCGAAAATTTATTCTATGAAAAGAACGACGAATGAACTTCTCGTACAAGTAACGGGTATCCACACATTAGTCAAGTGACCATTTAGATGGAACATGTTTTTCACTTAATATTTTCATTTTCATATACAGTGAGATGTAGTAAGTTAAAAGTATAAAAAAAAACAGGAACAATAGTCCATTAAATTAACGGTGCAGTTTTGCTAAATGTGAAACATTGTGATTTGTGAACCTTAAAAACAACTGAGCTATGATGTCAAGCCGATGTCTGGACAGCACTCTCTGATGTGATTTCGACTTGGATTACTTTCCACGTAGCTAACCTTGTTATTCTCCACCTACTTGCTACTTAAAGTGCTCAACACAGTAACCCAAAGGTATGTTACATTTATTAAAATAATGTTTGTAGATTTTGTGAATTTTGTTCTAAAAAAAATTACAGTAATCCAAAGGCATGTTAAATAGGTAGAGCCACGATTTTATGGTGAAAAGATTTTTGCAACATTTGGTTTCGATGCGTCATGTGCACGTCTACAGGTCTGCTACATCGCCCGTAATTGGATAATTTTACTCTTACTTGACTTGGCAAATTACAGACGTAAGGAGTCACAATAATCGTATTCTGATTGGTGCAGTCAAACGAGAAACGTGTCTGAACAAAGACACGCTGCCAATAACCATGAAGCAAAGCTGCCGATGTGCACGAGAGACACTGAAACAAAGTGGGGCAAAAATCTTTTCGCGACAAAATCGTGGCCCTATAAATTTGTTAAAATAATTTTTGTGGATTTTGTGAATTTTGGTCTAATAAAAAAATAATACCCTCAAATGTTTTAAACTGTTTGAGAAAATAGAATAGCGGCAACTGCTTGAAACGATAATTGATTTCCTCTACTAGGTGATAGGGAGGGCCCTTAAGAGAATGTTTCTTAAAAAAAATTTTAAAAAATCTACGAAAGAAAATTCAATGTTTAGACACAAGAACTGCTAAAATTACACCATTTTGCACCTTAAAATCCAAAATTATGCGCGGGAGGACCTCCGGACCTTCCTCCTTTTATTGGGGGATAGGTGTTCCTCCTCGTATACAACCCTACCTATGTCAAAATTCACGAGCCGTGCCTGTCTTTACTCCGGCCTCCTGCCCAAGTGTAAAGGTATCAGCTAGAGTTGATAGCTTGGTAGTAATCCCGTTAACACGTAGCATCACGCGGATGGGAATAGCTGCCTTGTGCGATCCAGGAACAAAGGAAAGTGACAGGTGACCGTCAATTACTTAGCGCACCGGCGCCATCAAATTACCGACGGTCCTTTCTTTATCGAGGATTGGCGAGGGGTTTCAGGGACATAGGGGAGTGACTGGCCCCACCGGGAGCATGATGATTGGTAGAAGAGAGGGGATGGTAGTGAAACACGACAGTGGTAGCTACACAGGATGCGAGGGAGTATGTCAGGAAAGAGAATATGAAAATAAATGCTGCCTGCGGGAGTACTCGTCGAACGATACCCCAGGCGTCAACTCCATAAAAGCGCGCACCTCACCCCTCACTAACACCCCTACAATTCCACGCTCGGTAAACCTATTGCTGCTGCTTCATTTCAAACTCGCTGTCGGCAAGCGTGCACCGACATGCTACTCCGAACTTCAAGAAGACCGTTATCGCTACTCGTGCAGATAAACTTTTTTTTCTGCCAATGTCTACAGTTTAAATGTTGTCGCGTCGATGGCTGTTAATGATTCGTAACGCAGTGAGGTAGTTTTATTTACTTGTAACTTATGCGTGTTTAAACCAATAATATATTTTCCCCATTAAACACTTTGTTAAACATATACACCTAACTAATTATGCCATTAATAACAACGTGCTTTAAACCTGTAATAACATTGTGTTTTAAACCTGTAATAACAATGTGCTTCAAACCTGCATAACAATGTGATTCAAATGGCTGTAATCGTCCCTTGCCAAAATAATAACAGTGGGCTTTAAACCTGTAGTAGTGTTAACGTTACCTGCTAAGTGACCCAGGCCATACAGCACACATATCACGGAGCGTTTCCAAATAATTGGCAAAAATAAATTTGCGACCAAGAGAGAAACCCGTCGACTAGAAATCCGGCAGACTAGACACTACATCCCTGCCTTTCATGAAAATATACTTGTTGCAATTAACACGGCATTTCTGTGACAAAGTTCACCTCATCTTGTGCGAAACTTTTCCTTGAGAGAGAGAGAGAGAGAGAAAAAAAAAGGGGGGGGGGTAAGGAAAAAACGAAACGGACTGGCGACAGATACTAGGGAGATACTTGTTACAAAGTTGTTCGTAATTTGTTGAGTTCTTAGTGGTAAGACTTCTTTTGCCATCTGAACCAATGAGTAGACGAGCAATCATTCTTGAACTCATTACGAACTTATCATCGCCTATAATGCATTAGAAAATAGAGGAAATAATGCCTACATACGCCAACTGTGAAATAGGATTAAAATATAAGTAACACTTAAATTATTTTCAATATGACGTCTTACATTTTCAAACAATATTGTAAACGTCTAAAGAAGAGAAAATTACTTGCATTCTCAGTATTTAGTTTTTTGCAAATCCACTAAATGATCTAGTCATTAGTATATTGTGGAATGTTTTAAAACAACAATTTTAATAAAACATTTTCTGCTTCTTTAAGTGTTTTATATGTAACGAACCTTCATGCAAACGTCCATCACATAATTTTATTTTATTAAAATGCTTTATTTAGTAGTAAACATCGATAAAAACGACTGGAGTAATATTATCGCTAATTTTTAAGGCACATATTAATAACCGGCGCCATTAAATAAAATTTTGTTTTAATGACCACAGATTTGTTAGTGATTTAAATTCACTGGCTCATAAGATACCCATTCTGAAAGATGTTTTACGTTTAAAATAAAAACAAATGAGAAAAATTAATTTTGTTTAAAGTACAGCGATGGCAAAAAATGTTCAGTTGTAATAATGCAATTTTAGAATTTATATTTACTTTTAACGGAGAATAAATGCACATTTTTCTGTGAACTTTTCATGAATTTTAATGTATCGGGTTGAAGTTTACAATATCTCTTAGGTGCAACATTTTTATTCGAACTGAGCATTTTTTAGTGCAATCTTTACTTATGTTAAGGGAGTTAACATAAGTGTCAGTGAGGTATCGTTTTAATACCACGTGTGTTAATTCGGAGACACGTACACATCATACATAAGTATAATATTTATAGTTCATTATTACGTTCAGAAAATATTACCTTCCGTTTTCGTAGATTTAAGTTTATAACATCACTATTTTTGCAATAAATTAAATCAACAAAAGACTTTCAAACAACCTCAGTCTACGTAAATTCGACGTTACTTTGAAACCCTCCCCTATTCACAATTTATTTGAAATGGTCACGTTATTATGAATCAATATGCTGCAAATTCAACGAGTTCCAGTAAAACATTGTTCTATATGTTGGGTTAAAACAATCACCAAACACCTCATCTCAGCTTTATTTAAGATAGTGTCACCAAATAAACGTTTTAAAAAAATTGCAGTAGACTAATATTTGTAACCGTTTCAGTCACAAAGCAATGTTGAATAATTCAGATTTGCGAATGAATAAATTTTTAGAAAATTATAAGTAGAGATTGTATTCAATAGATCAACTTTGTCTCATTGCTTGTCATTGTTAATTGAATATAAATCCTTCAATTAAAATATTAGAGGCGGAAGTTTCATAGTCTGAGCAATTTCATAACTTCAAATTTAATAAGGGCCGTGGTGGTCGAGAGGTGAGACTTCTCGCCTCCCACCATTACGATCCTGGCTCGGTTCTCGGCAGGGTTGGTCCCCGGATTTTCGCATGTGGAAATCGTGCCGGACGATGTCGTTGGTTGGCGGGTTTTATCAGGGATCTATCGTTTCTTCCGCTCTTTCATCCCGGCACTGCTCCATACTCACCTCATGTCACACCTTACCAGCGCTAAAGACCTCGATGTAAAGCGCTGACCAAAATCTCTGACTCACTCACATTCTAACTTAATGCATTGGTAAAGTGCCTAATGTAATGGAATAATTATTGCAATATTTATTTTTATAAGCAATCGTTATCGATACACTGTTATTTAAACATAAATAAAGTACTAATAAAAACAGAATAGTAACTGAAAAGCTTAATTTATGTGCTTGTACAATTTAGTTTTATTATCAAAAGTATTTACAAGAATGTGATACCACAAAGGTCGACTGAATATAAATTTCCTTTCAGAAATCATTAAAAACGTATCCGAACACAATTTAACAACTTAGACTAAATCATGAGTTAACAACTATCACTGTTGCATTAGTTAAGCGGGAGAACATTACGCTATACCGCTTCTCATTATACTTAGGATATACTGTGAATTATTTCACGTCACTCGGCCTTAATACAACTGAGGATCCCATAAGTCCGGTCTCATTAAGAATGTTAGAATAGTGTAATGTAATGAAACGTTATTGTTCATGACATTACTGCTGTATGCCGCTCCATCCCGGCGGCCATGTTACATTGTGTGCAAAGCAATTTTAACCATCGCATTCGACATAGCGGCCATCAATTTGAACATTTGCTGTCGCAATGACATATGGATTTGAACACACTGATGATGTACGCGAACACACTAAATCACCATTAAACTATTCCATATTTCTCCAATTTCAATTTACCCTATGAGACCAAACTTATGGAATATCCTATACATGATGGTCCTGCCAAGCCCAGAAAATTGCGGTACCGCTGTACAGTAGGTTGCAATCGTGACTACCAAGAAATGGATTGTAACGGACTAATGCTGTATTCAGTAAGTTAATTGAAAACTTACGCTTCTAGTTGAATCAAACCTCAATATTCGACTTAAGTTTCCCTAACATTTTCTTGAAGGGAAAGCAGGCACAGAAATAAATCGCGTATCTCGTCGACAATCTAGCGGGCTTCCTACAGAATCTGTCTTCCTTCTTGCTCCGCTCTGCCAATTATCGGTGTTCGGAAGGATAAGAATCCGGGTTTCTCCTGCAGGTCCGTTAGCCAAATAATGCGAGGCTAGAAGTTAGGAAGCCAGTCTTGCTACGAGCCACTCACGTTTCTCTAGCAGTTTCTACCCTATACTTCCTGGTCTCCGCTCAACTCCAGCCCGATAATTATGTCAGCCACAACGAGAGTACGGAAATGGCTACAAGCACAGTAAAGTAACCAAGTCGTGCCAAATTACCATTTAGCTTCTTTGCACTGCAAACAGAATTTAATCATCGTAGCTTCGGATCTATAGCGCACTTTTCCCTTGCAACCTGCGTAAAATAAATACATTGTTTCTAAATCGTTTTTGTAAAATTGTTGTCACTCTTAAGACACAACTTAAAAATTAATAAACGTAACGTTCTACACAAACTAAAGACTAAAAAACTTAAACTTAAACAGTGCAATTAAATCACATTTTAACATTTTTTTTAACATAAATTATATTCTTCAATTATCAGATGAATAATTTTTGGTAGACGACACTAGGGAAGATTTCACATGAACTTCACGGCTCAAATCACAAATACAGTTAGTGGTTTATCTCTAAAAAAAACCTTTCCTATTTTCTACAAGGCAATACCTTCCTTCTCATGCACATCGCTAGTTTTTCACCATAATATAATAGACATTAAGAAGCATAAATATTAAAAAAAAAAAAAAATTAGTCGAAAAAAAATCTAAAAAAAATACAAACCATTGCTGCAGTAGAAACAGAACCACTACAGTGCAACTCGCAATAAATAATTAATGAACAAATAAATATAAAGAAATTAAAATAAAAAAGTAATAATTTTAAATATATCTTAAGTTAAACGAAATTATTATTTAGTTACAAATGCATACGTGAACGAAGTTTGAGAAATAAGATAATTTTAAACGCATTAAAAATAAATAAAATTAATATATTTATGAAAATAATTAAAACACTGATCGTATGACCTTTTAATTAAAATTGCTGAAAATTAACTGCAAACAAACGCTTCTGAGACAAACATTACAAATAAAATATTATATATAAATTGTGCATGTTAATATTAAGACAGTCTCAGAAAATATGAAGGTTGCACGAATTTTTGTGTGGTTTAAAAAGGAACACATTACGCACCCCCGCCCAACGCATGCAACACGCGAAGTACACTTAGAAACTGCGTACGCGGTAAAAGCAGTAGAGCAAGAGTACTCACAGTTCATATCGACCTGGACGACAGCGTGCAGCGACTGAGTCCTGTTGTTGTTGCGAGCCTCACATTTAAGTTTCGAATGTAGGTCTTCTCTACCAAGGTTCGCAACAACAAGTTCACTGCGAACTCTGTCTCCAGCAGCTGTCACCTCCTCTCTGCCGGCCTGTAGTTCCTCGTTCCTGTACCACGACACTGTAGGCCGCGGCTTGCCTGCAACAACACATCGTATCTAACAATTAGTACACCAGCATACACCGTCACAATACACATGACAATGTTAACCACAAGATGCTGTAGACTGCGGCTCTCCTGCAACTACATAAGGTAGCTATAGCATTCCAGCATTCATAGCCAAAATACACTAATTTTTAACATACACACACGTAAACGTTAAGGACACAGTCCACAGTAATTTTCATTTGCATATTACCGTTTCCAGGGTGACACTAAAACCAACTGACTCACCAAACTAAAAAATGTCAAAGGCTACAATTTTTCGTACATAAAAACGTAGAATAAAATTGTTTTGGTACGTAAATAAAATATTTGAAACATAAAGTCACAAAATTAAAAATTAAATACATTTTTTAAATAAAAAAGTATTTTATTTTGTTGTTTAACATAGGTGAACTTGTAGCGTACAAAACCGTTATTCACAATGAATTTTTTCAGATTGGTATGCCAGTTAGTTTTAGTGTCGTCCTTTAAAATGGTAACATGCAAATTTTCACTTTAACGTAAGATGCGCAACTTTATTCATTCGTAAAGTTTGTAAATAAATGTGTGTATGCTATAGTTATGTAATTAGTCAAAATTGTCATAGAGACTTCAATCAAGTTTTATTG